>CAJPEV010001577.1:0-62814 GCA_905338385.1 Darwinula stevensoni
CCAAAACTGGCAGAACACTTGACTTTGAGAATCACTACCTTTCTCAACAGCAAGTGCTCCGGAAGCTTGTTCCGAGAAGGTTCAAGATAGTGTAACCCATGTTGAAAATGCACTAGTATGGCAATCGAGTCAAATAGACCCAAGCATAACAGGAGGGGGTATCACAAATATTAAATATTTCAGTAATACTTTATGGAAATGAGTTCGGCTTTGAGGTCGTAAATATATTCGAAAAGTTAGGAAAAGTAAAAAAAATTCAGATTTTTTGGATGAAATGCATCGAAGTTACATCGGGGTTGAATGAGTGTTTCGGGTCAAATAGACCCGAACAGAATAGGAAGGTTAATTGAAGGGGACTCAATGAATTCCAAACTAAGAGAGAAGTCCATGTACAGGAGTGAGTATGGCAGTGGTGTATGTAATATCACCAAGAACAAGTCGTGCGCGACACAATGGGAAGACCTTTACCACACAAAAATCGATCCGTTCTTGTCATCTGTTATTGATTTTGTTGGAGAGATGAAGAGCGTTACTTGTGTGCCCAAGTTTGGTCTCGCCCGTACCTCCTGCATGGAGATTTTAAAAATATTACTGCATTTGTGAGGGGAGAAGAGGAGAGAATTGGGAAGGCTGGCACTTTCTGGGAACACTGTGGTGAGAAATTCGGGATGGAGATTGATATGGAACACGCTATGGCGGCTGAAAGACGGTTGGAAGGCAGATGTATATCTCACAAGGAAAAGGGGGAGAGATGTGATTGTGTCCTTGAGATCAGGAGGGGGTGTGTGGGGGGAGAGGTTGACGGGGTGAGGGAATGGGTGTGTGGGGGGAGTGGCGAGGAAGGGTTTAAAAGCGCTTGGGACTCTGTTAAGACTTCATAGAGCTCCCTCGGCTGCTGCTCTTGGTAGTCCGGCTTTGGGTGAGTCCTTATTGCATTGTTGTTATTTATGATGGTGCAAGTGCCTGTTTAGTTGTTTGCATTCGAAACACCATTTGGAGTGATACTGGTTTATTCTTGTAGCAATCGAAGAAATCGGGCGGTGTGTCCGGTGCGTACTTCCACCTGTGTTATGCCTATTGAAGCTAGCAAATCCTAGCAACTCTGCGTCACGCATCATCGGCATCGAGTGCGTCCTTCTTAAATTCACAAGCAAAATTGTATGAGTGGGTCTCCATTAATTTCAATTCGATTCGTCCGATTCAGCGTATTCCCGGAGATAACGGGACTGCTTTCTAACAGCGAGCTGTCGTCTCCTGCCCATGGGACGACCGATCCTGGATCGGAATGAGAAACCGCATCCTTCGGACAGAAGAGAGGAATGACTCTTCCCTGCTATCATCTTTTGCGTCGACGGAGGATCTGGAGCTCACCCAACGTGAGAGCCACGGGACCTGCCGAGGATTGAAAGTAATTCCCTCTGGTTCCATTCCCTCTGGCTTCTGCTGGTATGCTTTTGCCTCTTATTCACCAACATGTATTGGTAAATATTTACAAATATATGAGCTATCCACCCTGGTTCTGTTCATTTGTCTGAGTTTTTCTCTCAGACGGATCAAAACATCTTGGCGCTAAGCCTGCTTAATTGTCTGGCCTTGTGAAACGAACTCATGATGCATCAGGATCATGACCAAAAATTCGAAGAGCACGATGACCGGATTTCAACACTTGTGATTCGCGACTGGAGGAGGTGACCTCGGCTCGCATCGAGGATATTTCCATCACCGAGGAGACGATCGAATAGATAGAGAAGTTCAAATCCAAAACTGGATGCAATATTCCAGCTGGGGTCTTATCAGCGCCGCATAAAGCGGAAGAATAACGCGAGATGCCCTACTTACAACCGACCGACGAATGAGTTGAAACTGTTCAACGTCAGCCACAAATCGGTGTCATGTTCCTGATTTGGTTCGTCGCTGGGTACGTGTTCCGCTGCGTACGTCGCCGCTTTAGGACCTAATCACATGCGGAGTGTTTCAAGGCCACGATTTGCGAATGGCAAAGGCAAGTCTTGTACCATCCTCGTTCCACCGTGACATGATGAAGAAAATCAAACAGCGCCAAGTTAAACTCAGAGGAAGAAGAAGTCAAAACAGATGCGTATTTACTAGCTTGCCCTCGAGACAATTACCTAAGGGTGGTTCTAATTCGAATTCTCCAGGCGCCATGACAGAAGAGAGGCTTCTGACATACTAATAGGTTGGAATCATAGTCCGACTGACTGGTTCCAGTCGAAGATTAGACGGGGCGTCAGCACAGACTCTAGCAACTGCCGCCTGACTTGGGTTCAAATGGCTCATTTTGACTATTCTCGGACGAAAAACCCAACTGTAACTGCACTGAAGCTTAACTGCAACCGAACTGCCCTTTTGAAATCAATATTTTACCTACTTTCAAAGTGAACGTCAATATATAATCACTACGATGTGGCAAATTGTTTGAATTTAGGAACTTTCATAATCTCCCTGTGATATAAAATTCTAGTTCATTCGTACTTTTTATTCCCAAAAATAGCTAACACTTACAATAAAGTGCAATTCACGTTTGAAATACGAGGAGGTATCAAAAAACAAGCTTCCCTGATTTAATTATACGCAAATAATAAAAGTGCTTGAATAATTTTGGCAACGTCGCAGAGAAATAATTGATATACTGGAATTTGTTTATCTGTATGCATAATGCCTATACATATATACATAATGGTTGCTAAAATGAATCAGTTTAGCGCAAAAAAAAGAGAACCTTATTTTTTCATACCCCACATAAATTAGCAATACTTCCATGTCAGTCTTTCTCATAGGGCAATAATTACTTATAATTATTAGAGCACTGGACGAATTGGGGATTCAACATTGACCATCTCCTCACTCAGTCTTGGCTGGAAGGCTGATCCAGGAAGGTGACGCGCGTGTCTGACGCATTGATCGCCAAGGATGCACCTAATGTCTCGGGGCCTTCGTCCAATGTCTGAGAAACATTAAGAACACATGCTGGTGGCATGTACCTGGATTTCACCAGTAACTTAGGGGAACAATAGCGAATACAAATGCCTCCTATAGGAGCTGAAATGAGGATGGCCATGACAGCGATAGTGAGGATGTCCCGACCCCAATCGATGTGCTGAGGATTCGGGTCGTGCATCGCCAAGGCCGTATCGAGAGCGTTGGGGCCGATTGCTGCCTGCACCGTCGCCTTCGGTAACCAGGCAATCGCAGTGAATACCTTTTCCTTCATATTAAGATCCCCGCCTGAAACGGCAAGAAAAGCGGCACAACACCTGAAAATCAGGCCTCCACATATGACTATTAGGGCATATCCGACTGTGGTGACCCTGATTTGAACGAGGTCAATCTCAGTTCCGATCAAGCCAAAGAGGAGAGGCTGGAAGATGAGCCAAAGATAATTGAAATTGAGCGAGACGGGATTGTCATCCTGGTAGCCCTGCCGACGCCACCCAATGCTGGAAACAAACGCTAGCGATAGAACTCCCAAAGCGCCAGCTGAGTGCATCTCGATGAACATGCTTCCAAAATACGATGCAATTCCACCGATTAACAACATTATGGAACGGACTTCCGTAACGGCAAAACTGTCTTTATGATTCGGGACGAACCAAAAAATGACCCCAAGGATGATGCCATAGAGAAGCCCAACAATTATTTCAGCAAACGGCATGAATATCTTCTTAATAATTGAGCCCTGGGAGAAGGTGACACCGAGGAAGACAACAAAAGCGGAAATTGCGAGAACGTCATCCATAGACGAGGCTGCAAGCAACAACGTCGGGATCCCCTTGTCGACGCCATAGCCCTCTTCTTGGATTCTAAGCATGCATGGAACGACTATGGCAGGGGAGACTGCAGCTAATGCGAACCCCAACATGAAACCCCATGTCCAGGGCAGCTCAAGAATGAAATATGAGAAGCAAGCTACCGCGATTGCCTCGACGGTGCAGGGCACAAATGCCAGTCGGGTAACCATCAGACTCAAGCGTCTCAGTTGCTCAGGATTCAGTCCGAGTCCAGCACGTATGAGAATGACTACTAAGGCGATACCGCGAATTTTCCCAGACCATCCCGGCTGAAGAGGGTGTTCCATCCAACCGGTTTGGCGCTCCAGGTTACCTAAAAGTATGCCAACCAACAACATTCCTAGGAGACCTGGGAGCCGGATGATCTCCATGAACCATCCACCAAGAAGACAAGCGAAGAACACGATGTAGAGCTTGAAAAGATTCCCATTGAGGAGCATCTCGCTACCCGTGAGACCGTATCCAGCCAGCCAGAAGAGTGGGAGTGCCAGCAAGAAGGTACACACGCGTCCCAGCTTGACTCCAGGCGGGCACGGCAGGTTTCGACGGAAGCGTTCCCATCTGGTGGCCTCTGGAGGGAGTTCTCTTTCGTCACGAAGCAAGAATGGGCACCGGGTTGACGTTTTCTCGTCGTCGTCATCCTGCTTCGATGCGGACGGTCGAAGCGGATCTTGCATCGAGGTGTCGAGGGAGAGTCTGACGAGGGAGGTCCGTGCCCTCAACAGAATGGCAGTTTCGGGGCGAAGGACGTCTTTCGGGGCATGGCAACGTTTTCACTTCCTGGGCGGGTGGTCCACAGATGAGCCTAGAAAGGCACGATTTCAATGATTTTCCTCGCAATGAGCAGCATATACGGGACACCATGCGAAATACGGGATATCCTACCCTGAGGAAATACTGTATTCAACAATGTCTTGAATCAGAACGATGTACGAGTAAAACTACACCTTTCCACGAAAGAAGCTGAGTAGTAGTATATTCTCCATTAATCGATCGGCATCCGTAGACATACTTGTACGCATCTCGTGTCATTCCGCCCAGCCTACGGCCTATATGTGCATCGGTTTGTAGGCATTGCGCGGTGGGCTAAAGTAGCTGGGTGTTAGGGAAGGCCGGGCGAAAAGTCTCCGGTTGCGAATGGATTAAGAAAGAAATCGCTTGGAATCCTGAGCCCCCTTCGAAGCCCGACGAAGCTACGCATGATCTTCTTCTCTCTTTCGCAATTCCCCTAAGTAGCCCTTCGTGGCCATCACTTCCCTTCTGGATTTTTCATCTTTGGCGGGAACAGATGCAGACACGACTGACAGGCTTGGACGTCGCAGGAAGGCGTAAAGAAATAAAATAGGGGAAAAAACGTTCCCATCGTCCTAGGTCCGTTCCGATGTGGGTTCTCATACCAGACACTCATTCAGTACCTCACGCGTGCGCATATCGCCGACAGCTTTCTTAGGGTGTCCACACGAAATCATAATTGCAACTCTATCGAGGTATGAACCCGGTGTTTGCAACATCGGCTAAGTAGCAGCTGCAACCATCTCACAACTGACGCCCGTTGACTACGTACTAACTATTAGTTATTACTAACAATTAACGACCCCGACTTCTCCGTGCATTAAATCTCGGGGAAGCATCCGCAACGGCATCGAGAAAGGGACTACTTTGTGGCAGGAAACTCGATGCAAATCGCTTGCTTACGCCCGTGCTCACCCTATCTCCCATCCCCCGCCGAATCAGTCCTCTGAGATTCATCTCAGTATCTCTTCCCGTCGGCGAAGATGTATCCACGATACGGCATATTCTGTCGTTGCCATCTCCGCAACGACTCGTGGCATGAACGAGGGGTGCCCAAAAATCGACCGAACGTAGAGGATTTCGTTACCAGGCCGCTCCGACACATGCCCTTCGTGCCGTGCCGATGCGCGTGGCTTACGAGACCCTGCCTAGCCGGAAGGACCCACGGTCATACGAATCGGCCATCCTGTTGGGTTTTCGTTTTGGCGAGAGAATGACGGGTCCGTCATCCACTTACCTGCTGTCCGATGATGGAGGATCGATCGAGTAGGAGGAAAAAGAGAAAGCTAATGGGATCCCGGTGCCACGTGGCCCGCAGTATCGGGGCTCAGAAGTCGTTGTCGGGTGACCGCGCTTTCTTGTCCAAGCTTGCAACGGCTGGGTTTCTTTGTGCTCGGTAAATGTCGCGTTTTTAAGTGAGCCTTGTAGCTCTCTTGGTTGGGAGTGTACGTGATTTCTCAAATGAACATCGTTTGGAAGTTCCCGACTTATTGCTCATCGCGTATCACGGGGCTGTAGTAAGGAAAACGTTATCTATGGAGTTTTCCCTGCTTAACTTACCGATTATTATAAATGTTGGAAGGCATTAACGAAAACATGCGCTTCTGCGGCGCATGTCTTTCATTGATGAATGTATTCCATGCCAATAAATGCCACGAGGCCTCATGGCAATACTTACGAACTTGGGTATAGTATCATCGTCCAGTAGGCGTGAGTGATGCCTACAAGGCAGTGTCGTTCTAAGCCGTAGGCAATGTCGCAAGTAATTACGTGCACTATTAACCTCTTCGTGACGATAACCATATCGGCACGCACCGTTCCGCGTTCTTCCCCCCTGGCCTATCGGCCGGATAGGCGAAGTCCAGTACGCATCGCGCGTCCGGCTTGGGCGGCAGGTGTGTAGTGCCGTTGTACCCGTTGCCGACAGTCCGCCGGGGTCGCACTGTCGGCCGGGTTGCCAGCCGCTGATGCCCGCGCCCAAAGTAAGGGCCAAACGAAATAACTTGAGCTTGTGAACACGGCTATGCGTCTGCCCTGGTGTTTACCTCAAAGTCACTCCCTCCGGCCTCTCCCGGGCAAATAGATGGACCAGGTCATATTTCAGCTCCAGTGTGGGAATTGGCGAAGGAAAATAGCGGTAAAGAAGGGAAATCATTGCGCCTTCCTTTCATGTTATGCTTTTGCTAGGGATGTGCTGTTTTTGAAACACCTTTGAAACTATAAGGGAATTTGATGTTTCCTTCATCTGCAGACCACGATCGGAATTAGCCAACGAATTTGTGATGAAAATCAGCCATCGGTCCGCCGGCCAAATGTGGCCATCGGTACAGCCATAATTAAAAGACACGCCCTCAAAAGACATTACTCTTTAGCTAACAATTCCGGCTCCGATCACCGGGACACTCATTCATATATTTTCGGGATTCATTTTTCTTGGTATTTTTTATCTTTACGGTTTTTTAAAACTCATTTTAAATTTAGATCTCAACATGAGATTCATTTTTTAAGGGCGTCATCTCCACGTTCTTGAAAGAGACTATTTCGTAGCTTTGGTTTACAGACCAAACATTTGCACGAGGCCTCGGAGAGCGTTCCTAAAATCATTCAATCGTGAACAGTGATATAAGTAAGTACGCGTGTGGTCTTTATAAACCATTCATTGCTACCTGAGTTATTATCTGTTAGGTTTCTTCTGTAAAGGTGTGAGCTACTTTCCTGTTCAAACGACACAACAAAAAACCCTAGAAATTCCATCAGCCGTGGCTTCCGTTGATTGGTACTATGTGAATAAAAGTGAATGTCCATTCGTGACAATGAGGAAAATATTAAGTCGGCAATGGGCGGCTATTATGCAGGACGCAAGGCTGAGACTAGTCGCGGGCGTTGGCCGATTGGGAAGGCCGTTGTCCAAGCCGGCGCTATATTATCGAGGGACGCAATGTTGTGGGCAATGTAGGCCTACATTATGTGTGGGAGGGCATTTAGTTTTATGCCTAAAGTGCATTGGACGATTTTTCGAGAGGCGAATTTAAGATCCTTCCTTTTTCGCCTGTAATTCACATGAAAAAAACGGAAATTGGCAGAGGGAAAACGCTGGAGTACGACCACGGTCCGCTTTGCGGGACTCGGTGCGGGAACCAGCTGTGATTGCATCGGAGGCCTCTACGAGAGCGCGGGCCAATACCGCGGTCCTGCGGAGTATTCTGGAAGGCTTCCACCCGCTTCCACCCCATTCCGTTGAGGAGCCGGCCTCTCCCCCTCTCTCCATCGATCCGTGATCCCTTGTGTCTACCTAGCCTCAGCCGCCCCGCATTCCTCTCCTTTTTCCTCTTGTCTTCCCCGTGGCTTCATCTTCACTCCTTATTTCCCATTCCCAGTAATCAATGCACAATTTTTCAATGAGCTCGAAACATTATACTTCCGAAGGAGCTTCGCAGATGTCGGGGTGCCTAATCTTAAAATGAGTGCAGAGGTCTTGATATGGACGACCTTCATATTTTCAGACCCCCCCAAACCAAATACCGTAAATTTCTCTCAGGGAGGTACATTAGACAAGCGACTCACAGTCTTCGACGCTCGCCGTCTTTTCCATCGTTCCCCGTCTTCCACTGAAGTATGCAGACGAGCGGCACACTCGGCTACATGAGGCATGCTTCTCGCGGGCGCATGCGCACTAGGCGTTCACGCATGGAGCTCAGGAATCCGAATTGGAGTCAAAGCGTGAGCAGTAGGCGTTCCTGTGGGTTGGCGTCAGTCACCGCTTCCCGTTTTCCTGTGAATCAAACTCCAGTCTTTTCTAATATACCTTTTTTGACGATTCTCGGGCCTTCCTGCAATGGAGCTAACACGCAGCCCCGAATGGTGCGGGATGGATCCAATGCATGGGATGATGGATATATGGGGAGCAAGCGGGCCAAACGATGAGCTAGGGAGAGCATAACAGTTCCGACTGTCGACTTCTGGCCTGTCTAGGAGCTTACGTTTCCTCTTTTGTCTTTCTTCTGTAGGCACATGCATGTTTCGATTCCATTCTTGATACATTAGGGATGGCGCAGCTGCGATGGAGAGATGTGCAGATGAACATGCTCATTAATGCATGACCGAATAGAAATTTCAGTTTGTCAGCTCGCCAGATTAAGGGTCGGCCCTTCTCATGGACTTTTGCACCGCCAGACGATGGAGTCAGGTCTCATACGTGTTGCGTTTGCTGAATTTTTGGATGAACTTAGTGCTATCATCGTACCGGAAAATGGATTAATTTTTGTGTTGGACAATGCTCAAGTGCACAAAAGGGACATTCCTCGACACAGGGAAGACTCTTACGAGATATCGATGCCAAATTAAAAAAAATATATGTGGAGTCAATATGCAACGTGAATATTGGATGCCTCATGCAGGCATGCATACGAGTATTCTTCATCAGACATCAATACGGCTTTGGCCAGAAATCCCTAGGAATGAAGGCATTTCGCTTTTCGGTCTCCTGCCGTCCGCATTTTTACTTATCCTCGTGTTATGATTTGGCCTCGTAGTCTCTTGGTGCCTCTGTCGAGACTATAGGAAGTTGAACGGAGATTCAACGGCTTAAACTCGCCCCTCCTCGTCCTGCTCACCATTCCTTCATGAGCCCCTGCGTGCTCCTTCGAGCATGCGGGTTGCCTGAATGGCAGGTATGCCTGAGAATCACCTGAAAAAGGCATATCAGGATGGAGGTGTATGAGCCGACTTCAAGAAATCGGTTACCGGCGGAATGGAAACACTAATCAAATAGAGGACATTTAATAACCTCACCAGGAAAGACCGTAGTGAGTAATTTGTCTTGAATGTCGGCAAGTTCTTGCATGAGACATCATTTGAGAAATTATTACCCAATCTTCCATCGTCCCAAGTCCAACGTTTTTCTACAAGAGGACGATTTTGCTTCGTGCGAAAAATGTCAATACTTGGAAATGGAAGCACGTGTTCGATGAATTATGAAGGAAAAAATCAAGTTCCGCCAAGCAACTCCTGACTCTCCAGAGCAAGAGTTTCCACGAGAACTTACACGATGTTATCCTTCCCGTTTTCTTATAACGGTGTGGGATCCCTTTCCAATAACCGCATACCCTCTGATATCGAGAGGTCTCAGGATGCTGTATAAAAGCTTCGCCACGTTCTCATGAATGATCCTGCAATGGTTAATTTGGCTTGAGACCATGGGATTTGAAAATATTCAAACGTTCCATTTATGTTGGACAGTGTTGTTGGTTTAGTCTACTTCCATTACAGGGCATGATATATTATGATAATTTTAAACCGGTGACTTTTCCTTTGACTATGTGAAGTCGACCAAACCTAGTACTCATTACCTAGCTTTGTTCTCGAGTTATTTATTTTTGCCACCGGGCATCGACATATTTTAGGCCTCAGCATCCACAGTCCGCCACCTTCAAGGGCATCGCACCTGTGTGGCTGCCAAAGTAATGACTATGTTGGATTGTCCCATTTGCAATGTGTGTCCCACTTTGAGAGCCAATGATGGGCTCTAGTAGGCTTGTCCTCCTGTCCACTTTGAACTGATACCTACCCACACGTTGGGTTGACATTGGAAACCCATATTACGCCAACACTAGACACTGACGTGCGGCTGAACATTTAGACGTTCAGGAGGGACCTAGAGTGAGCTTCTACATGTGTTGTGCTTTTCTAACGGAGATCATGCCGCCCAGTATCTCTCTGTCCAGCTTCAGCGAGACCTGAGACCTTCCTCCCCTGGGTTTCCCTTTTCCTGGGACGTTTACTTTTTTTTTTACACGGGATTATAAATATAATTTTATTTATTCCTCATTCATCTGGTTCCTTTCTCGATTCAAACGTGCTTGGCTTGTAAGATCCCTTGAGTGTTGTATATTTTTTTCGCTCCGGAATACACATTTCCGAAAGGAAGCCAGACACTGCCCCCGCAATCTAGGGATATTCACTTACGTTCTCCTCCCCCCCATTGGAGTCAGACCCCTAGTTCACTTATCTTTCCTCCACAATTTCGGGGAGTCTTCCTGAGCAGTTGAACCTGTCTAAACAAGCACCTTGAGGAGTTCGAGTGTTCCTACACCCCATCTTTGATGTGGGAAAAGTCCAAGTACCGCATGAAGAGTGCAGAAGACTTAGAGCGTGTCACACCCTCCTGTTTCCCCTGAAATACCGCGATTTCACGCCATCTCGCTTCATTTTGGCAAAATCTCCTTGTTCGAATACGTAAGATAGATGGCTTACCGACATAAAATACATTTTCTGCCTCACTAGCGCGGATGTGTGACCTGCATTAAAAGCCCACTGCTATGTAAGCCCACTCTCCCCCACTCACAGCCAATATGTTCTGACTCCGTGCTTGCTTTATCTCTTCTGTTTCCCTCTTGGCCTGTCATTTAATTATCGTGCCAAAGACAAGTCATGGCCTATGTGAACCCGCCTGATAGGCCTAGATGTATATCTTAATTATTTTCAATATACATGCGACCAATAATTCTAAGAGTTCCACACGATGTCCTAATTCCGTACTTCCTTGGGATTATCTTTCTCTCTACGGTATTATTGCAAGCGCAAGGATCGCTGTCTCCATAGGAAGGATTATCGAGAAAGCCCTTTGTATTAGGAATATAGCATTGAAATGGGTTTATAATCTAAATCTGGAAATCTATAGTATTTTTTTCCTAGAGTACCTGGGCAGTGCACCAAGAAAAACAGTATTATTTGGTCCCAATAGCCAACGTATTCATTTCCGTATCAGTCTGACTGTTACTCTCACTGTTTTTATCTCTGTGAATGTCCTATCCGACGAATCTATACAGGGTGTCCCATAAGTCACTATGCATCTTAAGAACATCACATTTACAAAAAAGTTGGCACAATAAAGAAGTAACATTAATGAAAAATAGCATTTAATTGCAATTATCTTTGGCGAAAATGCAATCTGAGTTTTAAAAATGCCTCAAAATGCACTCTGCCTGCATTAATACATTTGGCATGGCGCTTTCCAGGGAAAAGTCGCTGAAATCCCCTCTGCACTCTGACAGGACTCTCAAAGACCTCCATCCTGGTTGAAACGTTTCTTCGTTCCTCCGGCGTCAATTGTGAAGCCTTTTCCCACGATAGCGAAAGCAAATTAAACGTAATGATAAGTCTATCTGATAATAGAAGGAGAGGAAAACATAAACCATAGCGAATTTTTGGATGATGATTCAACATGGTGTCCCATGAATCGACCCAAACCTTTCTTTTATGCATTTGATGCAATTTCCGCTTGAGTCTGATTATCGTCATTCCGTTTGAGTCATTATTGTGAAAAATCTAGAGGACGTTCTCTCCATCTATACTGAAAACAACATGCATATTGTAGTTTGGAAAATATTGCTGTTTGAAATGGTAAGTGACTTTTGGATACCCTATATACGAATGTGCAGTACACCATCCGTGTGTGAACTCATCCTCCACGCAATTTCTTTACTCAGTCTTATCAGTGGCTAGATTAGAGAAGATTAGAGAAGTCGAAGCGGAGAAGCTCTGATAAAGAAAATTCCTCAGCTACGGAATATGCTCTTCTGTTCTAGCTTATCGTGCCCTTCAGGGATCCCATTTTGAGGAGTTATACTTAAATTCTTCTATAAGTTGCATCTCGCTAGAACCGATCTCAGATCTTTACTTTCTCGCCTCCACATGTGTTACTCCAAGCAAGACTTCCCTACATGATCCACTCAGCATGTGACCTAAGTTAAGAACCGCCAATGATATAGGCTTTTCCATTTGCTAAGTCATTCCAGACTGAGATCGAACATGGAGGAGATCGCCAACATACTAGCTAAAAACTCAAGAAGCTTGGAAATCATACATATTGATGCAATATTGGATGATTTGCGAGCATGGGAAATCATCCAGAACGACGAGTACTTGGATAACATCAACAAGAAGGCACGAGAAAAGCGCTTGTTCCTGTTGGAGATCCTTCCTAGCAGAGGAGATAACGCCTTTCCTGCATTCTTGGAATCCCTTCAGAAACAAGGGCAAGATATGCTCCAGTTGGCCCACAAACTAAGCATGAGTGGTGAGTGCTTGGTTGGGAAAGACTTTTGACCAAGTTCCTTACTGCATTGAACTTGCTTTGGTAACGGGAATCTATGAATGTCGAAGCTTTGCATTTGACATATGAGATATGACAAAGTAATTGTCTGTTGCTCGTTCTACTTTTTAGCAAGTACGACATTGTTCTTGAAGAACTCATGAGCGACTGCATAAGAGGAAAAAAGCGTTTGCATTCTTTGGGAGGAAATGGGCGAATATCATTTGTCACTTTCTTCCGGAAGATAACGGCTAATAATGAGAGCGTTCGGCGAGCGAGGATGGGAGAGTTGCAAAACATGGGACACAAAATGAGTCTCAATGTAGGATTAACTACGGAGAATCTAGGCTTTTTGTCGAAGAAGTAGAGGTGAACTTCACCAGTCCTCGAAATTGTCCGTTTCCACTTGTACTGTAAATGAAGGCTATAGGAAGAGCGGCTATAGGAATAAAAATATTTTCCAGTGGGCTTGTCTTAACTGACATTGGGTACTTCAATAACTTATATTTTAATTCAAGGAGCCCGAAAGTCGTTGTGGTGGCTGTCACCCCAACGCGCGAGGCCAATGAGACTATGTCATTTTAGGCCATAGGCTTGGCCATCCAACGCTCTTAGCGCCAGGTCCATAGGGCTCTACCAGTCTGAGCCATAGGCTGTGGTTCATCTTATTATTACCATCGGCTTCATACTTGCCTGTGTCAATCATAGGGTCCTACTAACTGAATGCGTGTCAGGTTTTCACTGATCGGTTGGAAGTTCTCCATTTGAATACATACTTTGTTGAAGTATTTTTTCTATATATTTTTTTCGTTAGGTCAGGCGTGGCGGTTCGCGCCATATTGCCACGCAATAGTTTTCTGATTACGTTTCATGTCATGGCCGATTTATTTGAGTTTTCATGATTGATGAAGTCAAAATAATCACGTAAGTTCTTTGTTTCATATGTCACGCAAACGGGCCGCTCCTCCCATCAAAATGGTGGCGGTTTTTGTGAGGTGAGGTTGAACGCGAAGAAAAAATGTTGAAGGAGGTCCCACAGGCGATGAGGCAGTCGTTGCGGATATAAAACAATAGGTGCTGGTGGGGAAACAACATTTGCCACTGCAGTTGCGGCGTGAAGTGCCTAAATCAGTGCTTTAGTAGGTGCTAGCCGTAATGGCTAGAATGAGAGATGAACAGCACGCAGCTGTACGTAGGGAGCTTAGGGCCGTTGAACAACAGGAGGGAGCGAATGCTGAGCTTAGGAATAGGATAAAGGTGCAGCCTGCTGAGCAACTTGATGCAAGGAACCCAGCACTCAGGTGTCGAAAGTTGGGGGGTGGCTGGGAATTGAACCTGGACCTCCTGCTTGCCGATCAGGTGTGCTACCATTACACCCCAGAACTCGGGACATTTTGTTATGCCTGTCCATGTGATCTCAATAAAAACAGTCGTGTGCCACAGCGAGTAATGTCAGGCTGTACATTTTGCTGTAGGGAGGGGACATTTGTTTCACATTGCTCCCACAACGGAAAAGTGCTCCTACTGCAACTCACACTTTACCCTGAGGCTCTGAAAGTGTTGCTCACTGATGCTAATGTGGCGGCGAGGCATTTTCCGGAATTATTCGTTAGTATTGCGCCGCACATGCGCCAACTACCTTATGTGCTAAAGTCCAACAAGTTCTTGGAAATTGCCCGTACTGTTTCGAAATCAGTGGTATCCGCACCATAAGCTAATGCTAATAGCCCATGAGCTAATCCGTTATGCAAGAGTATTGAATGTCCTGCGACGACGAAAGCAATGTCGTCTTGAGTCTCATGTAAACCTGCTCACCGAGGCATTCACAATGGCGATTGTGGCAATGAGCTCGAATATCATGGTGATGGTGTTCAGGAACAAAATCTCCGTGTACTGTAGGCTGTTAGTGAATAAATCTATTGAATCGGTTCAGTTGCGAATGGGTAATACGATGAAGAGAGGATGTCAAGGAGACGTTATGCTCACACTATTCAAACTCAAATTTCCGTCTATTAAACGGCCAGCGTTGGGGCAGCTGGACGCTAGTACTTGTGAATTACTAGAGAGTATGTTTGCTCTCCAGGCTAAGAAACTCGCTGAGGACGTGACTTCGGTGCTCTACGCTCTGAAAAAATTTCGAATGCATTTCAAGCATTCATTCTCGATTCGCCTACCAATGTCGAGAAGCTTCTTGTGTCAAATAGTTTTCAATGTGGCTTTAAATTACGTCTGGCTGTGTGAAGTCATTGCCAAACTTTTATAAGGACAATGAAGCATATTATTATTTTTCAGTTTTCCACATCTGCTAATTTGCAGCAAAGTAACATTTCTTAGAAACATCCTCGCTTAAAAGTTTGTGTTCCTAGGGAAAGACCTCAAAAGTAAGCCTTTCCTTAAAGTCATCTTCGTTGGAAGAACTCGTTTACAGAATTTCAGTGTTTTTTATGTGTATGTTTCACTGGTACAAAAAAGTGACAGAAAACATCTCTGTAAAATGAAGACACCAAGAGAATGCATTCTTACGGGCATGATTTCCCTCTAAATCTATAGGTTGCATGCATCAGATTTGTTTAAATTTAAACTGATTCGTTTTCTAATGAGTGTCTTTGGAAATACGTTTGTCTCTGCTAAGCTGATTCCCATAGGGGACCATTTTGAGATCAGATTAGTTTAATTTAAACGGGTCCGATCCATTTAACCCTATATCTCAACAGATATCGGTAAACTCGTACTGTGTTTCATATTTCAATGTCGCTCTGTCTCATATGAGTGAGAGTTTTTCTTGAAGTATTGCTTAAAGGGCCTCGAGGTGATAAATACGTAAGTAAAACCTTCTCATAAATCAGTACGCCAAGAACTCGAAACCCACCAAATTTTACATCAGTAATCTACCAAGTTTAGATGATGCAGACATGTCTTTATATCTATAGGGCAGTGGGGCAAATCGGTCACGATTTTTAGTTTTTCTTACTCTACAACGAACTATAATTATCTAATACTATCGAGTTTGTTTGCCCTTCTGGCAAACGAACTCGCTAAAGTCGCGCCTTCGGCGCTCCATTACCTTGTATAGTCATTAATTCATTTATATTTTGCGAAAAGGCAAACGCGTAAAGTACGTCCCCATTGAAATACGAGACATATGGGACGAAAGTCTTGATTTTTATCAAAATCAATACTTCTATGATTTCTTATGTGCTTAACTTGATATATTTTCTTGTATACCTTTTTGTAAGAGTGGAGAATACATTTTGAAAGACTTCCCTCCAATAATCTACGCTAAGGATACATATTTCAAAAGTAGGATTTTACCTGCACTCAGCCATCAAACAGGTACTTCTGAGGTAAGTTTAAATTTTCTGTCTATTTCGTTTTATAAAAAATCAACGAAAATGAGACTGAAAAAAGTGCCCTAATAGCTTTAAACGGATTTTTTTTTTAAATGTAGATTCAGGGAACTCCATACCAACCAGTTTCAGCCCCTTTTTGCTGGCGGAAATAATGTATTTGGAAAAGCGACCCACCCAAAAGCTGTCTTCTGAGGAGACGTATGGAAAGTTTCATTTTTCCATGAATCAACATCACGGAAGTGATGCGTGCGGCAGCTACTTTTCTATATCTGCCCGGTGAATTCTATATCTGCCCGGTGAACTACATGCCCACAAAGTTTCAACATTATACGTTTGCCCTTTTCGCCGGTAAAAAAACATGCTTGGAAAAGCCGACGCACCCAAAAGCTATACCCGGAGGGGATGCCCCATGAAAGCTGGATACTCCCTTAACTCAATAATATCATGTCACTTATACTTGTGCAAAGTTTCACCTTTCCATTTCTGCCCGATTCGCCAAAACAATTTATTTTTCATAACATCGCCCCTCAAAAAACTCCCCCAGGGGATGTATCGAGACTTAACATCATTATTTAACGCTTTGTCTCAGTAGTCACATTCATGCGAAGTTTCAGTTTTCCATGTTCATCAGTTTAACTAATGCAAAAACATCAGTTGAAAACATCTCCCTTTGAAGTTTGTGCCCCGAGGGCAATTACTTCTAATGTCTGAAGTTTTCTGCAGCATCCCAAGAAGTAGTTATGTACCAAGATTCATCTTTCTACCCAACTCTATACGCCAGGACAAAAGGAAAATACTTGAAAAGGTCGACTCACAAAAATATGCCCCCAGGCATAGATCTATAATTTTTCATTTTTTCTGAACGCACCGTTTTGGTAGTCACTTCCATGCCAAGTTTCAGCTTTCCATGTCTCTCCGTTTTACTCAAGAAAAAATAATGTTATGGTGGGTGAATGTGTAACGGGATATGGGAAGCAAAAAAAGCCAAAAGAAAGCCAAGGAATGACTAAAAAAATGGCCCTGATGGGTTTTAACGATTTTTTTTTTCCTTTTGAAATGAAGACTCAGGGAACTGCATGCCACCCAGTTTCAACCTCATACGGTTCCTTTTTTTGCTGGCGGAAAAATTTGCATTTGGAAAAGCGACCCACCTCAAAGCTGTGCTATGAGGAGACGCACAAAAAAATTGAAATTTTCCTTAAATCAGCATCACGTCCGTTATGCGTGCGTCAGCTACTCTTCAATTTCTGCACGATTCGGTAGGATATGAAAAATTATGTTAAAACGTTACGTCCTCAAGAAATATGAGCCTCAAAACTATTTTGGAAATTTGACATTTGAGCTCAGTGCGTCAACGGTCACTTTGTTGCCAAGTCTTTGTTTTCCATGTGTGTCGTTTGAAGCAAAGAGAACTATTTGAAAATATGTTCTCCGAAATGTGCGCCCCTATGGCATGCATCACCAAAGTAGAACTTTTCCTGAACTCAGCTTGCGAATAGCAACTTATGTCAGTCAGTCAGCTACATACGATCGTCCATATATAATAAAATTGGAATTTTTCTTTACGACCCTATCCATCAGGTACTTATCTGCCAAGTTTTTTTTTTTAACTTTCATGCGCCCTCTGATTTGCTGGATCAGAAAATTCATGAAAATACGCCTTTTGCAAAATATGTGCCTTGAGCCGGTTTAACCGAAACGTACCATTTTTTTAAAACCGAAATCTATCCTCAGTGAACTGCATGCCCACACCGTTTCAACCTCATACGTTTGCCCTCTTCGCTGGTGAAAAAACATGTTTGGAAATGCCGACCCACCCATACGCTATGCCCGAAGGGGATCCACCATGAAAGCTGAATACTCCGTCAGCTCTCTGATATCATTTCGCTTATTTACGTGTGCCAAGTTTCACCTTTCCATTTCTGTCCAATTCGCCACGACAATTTTTTTCTTCAAAGCATTGCACCTCGAAAAAATTCCCCCAGGGGATGTATCGAAACTTAACATTGTTATGTAACTCCTTGTCTCAGTAGTCACATTCATTCAAAGTTTCAGCGTTTCATGTTCAACTGTTTAACTGATTAATTGAAAACATCTCCCTTCGAAATTTGTGCCCCCATGGCATTTACTTCCAAAGTCTGTATTTTTCTGCAGCATCCCTATAGGTAGTTATGTACCAAGTTTCATCTTTCCACAAAGCTCAATTCGGCCGGTCAAAAAAATAATTGAAAACGTCGGCCCCAAAAAACATCCCCAAGGGCATGGATCTATAATTTTACATTTTTCCCGAACTTATCGTATTGGCAGGCACCTCTATGCCAGGTTTCAGCTTTCCATGTCTCTCCGTTTTATTCTAGCAACGGGACATGGAAGGCAAGAGAAGTAAAAAAAATAGGCATGGAACAGCCGAGAATTGAACGATTATTAGTCCTCACGATTATTAGTCCGATTTGTTACTTCTACACCACCGAAACTTGGACATACAATAGCATCTCCTAATCTCATCCTTATCCAGCACAATATATATTTTTAAAAACTTCTCCACGCTAATTCTAACCATGTTCTAGAAGGGTTAGAAATCTAAAGTTTGGTGGACATGTACTTTTTAGGATGCAAAGTTAAAAAAAAATACCACTTTGGAGGTACATGCCCTGGGGGTACAAATTTTCGGGGGAAACTTTTTCCTTCAATATATTTTGTGACAGATGAGGAGGGCATTCAGAGACTCAAATGGATGGGGTGGTATCGGTGGTATAGTAGTATCATAACCGACTGCCAATTAGAAGGTCTGGGTTCAATTCCAGCCCATTCCTTGGCTTTACTTAGCTTTTTTCTCTTCCATGTCCCGTTACTCATTCCCCCATCTTAACATTAATTTTGCTTGAGTAAAAAGAAGAGACATGGAAAGCTGAAACTTGGCACACGTATAAGTGACATGATATTACTAAGCTGAGAGAGTATTCAGCTTTCATGGAGCATCCCCTCCGGGCATAGCTTTTGGTTGGGTCGGCTTTTCCAAGCATGTTTTTTCACCAGCGAAATGGGCAAACGCAAAATATTGAGAGTTTGTGGGCATGTAGTTCACCGGGCAGGCATGGAAAACTAGCTGGTGCACGCATTACTGACGTGATGTTGATTTAAGGAAAAGTTAAACATTTTTCATACCCCTCAGAGGTCAATTTTTTGGGTCGGTCGCTTTTCCAAATCCATTTTTTCCGCCAGCAAAATGGGGAATCGTATGAGGCTGAAGCTGTGTGGCATGGCGTTCCCTGAGTCTACTTTTTAAAAAAAATTCGGTAAAACCCATTAGGGTATTCTTTTCAGTCCCATTTTCCTGATTTTTTTCTTGATCCAACGAAACAGAATCATTAAATTTAAACATCCCTCAGAAGTACCTGTTTGATGGCTGAGTAGAGGAAAAATCCTAATTTTGAAATATGTCTCCGTAGTGTAGATTTTGGAGGGAAGGATTTCAAAATGTATTCCCCACCCTTACATAAAGGGTCAAAAGAAAAGATTTGTAGTTATGCACACATGAAATCATAGAGGTAATGATTTTGATAAAAAGCAAGACTTTTGACCATATGTCACGTATTTCAAAGAGGTCGTACTTTAAATGCGTGTTTCCCATTTCGCAATAAATGAAGTAATCACTATCCAAGGTAATAGAGCGACGAAGGCGCGATCATAGTGAGTTTGTTTGCCCGAAGGGCAAACGAACTCGCTAGTAAGAAATAATGACACAGAAAAACCTTTGGAACCTCAAACGGCCATGTCATTCAAGTACTTATTCAGCCCAAAACGAAATCTGGAATATTTATATATTAACTTGATTTAACAAATTAATAGGTGGTCGGCGTGACCGATTAGCCCCAGGGGGTGGGGCTATTGATATTTCGGTCATCTGTATTCCGTGTCAGTGTTTGCTCTACTGCGCGATTCCAGGGGCTCGTCGTTCTTCTCTCCTTGAATCCCTTGATTCCCCCGAGATATCAAGGTCGATTTGCTAGGTGGGCTTATTGAGAGTCTGCTTTTTGGACGGCTTGCGAACGATCTTCGTCTTCTTGCTTTGCTCAGCGTCCTATTCAGCGAACGTTTTGAGGGTTTCCGCTGAAGTGAGACATTCGCCGTACTTCTTCTGAACCCGGTGACGCCATAACGACAAGCAGTGACCAATTAACCCCACATTAACCAATCACGGCTGTCCATATTCTAAACGATCAACTCCGAATATTCTGTCTGCGAGGAATGTCTCTAGTTCGACAAGCAAAACCGTATTACCATAGCAAATAATACTCACCAAAACTAACATTTTTCGTTCAGTCTATCTATATTCGCTATCACAAAAAAGAAGAAATATGAAAAAATAAGAGAAAAACGATTCATTTTGTATGTGCCTGAAATAAAGATATTGCTGCATTTCATTTAAATCAGTTCGAATTAAAAAAAAAATTGTAGTGCTGACTTTCTTATTTCATATTGTCGGTAACTGCCGAAAATATCCTTCAAAGCATAACACCGAAAACGCACGTTGAAGAGTATGCTTTTCTGGGCTAACCTGTATATTAGATTTAAACAAATCATAGTGGAGCATTTTTCATAAGCAACATAATTTGATCATTACATCAGAAGAATATGTAAAAATCATATTGTCGAATTTAGCATTACCACATAATAATATTGGAATACTACATACATTCCGCTAAAAATTTATCATGATTGTGTAACCATTGTTTCAACATCGCTGGTGAATAGGTATGTTTAAAAATTAATAACTTCATAATCAAGCGAAAATTGTAGTAAGTTTTTGTACAATGCAATAGCTCATGCCTTCTAGTATCAACGGGATGATTATGAAAGAAATCAAAGAAAGGCTTTTTTAGTGAAAAAAAAATCATTTTCCCTAATTTTTTGGAAAATGATGAAAATTGTCAATATCAAATTCAGTAAGAATTATGGAAATGCCAAAGGGGAACAAGACAGGCGAAATTGTGTAGTTTATGAAATATATTTCAATCCATATGGGATGCGAATTTAACTGACAAAAAAATTCGCCAAAAACCAACAAATTCAGTGGCTTCTCCCATTTTGACAATTAAAAATTACGTGTAACAATTAAAAATATCATTTTTAAACACGTAATATTTAATTATCGCTGTAATTTAATTTAATTTAACAGAGCTGATTTCTATATGTGAAAACAATACGTACTTTCAAAATAGCTGTAAATTATTTTCAGAAATTTATGTTTATTAGTTTAAGAGGTACTAGGTACAACAAATTGAAAGTGGGGGAAAACAGGGACTTTGCAAATCGCCCGTTTTAGAGCCTTCCACTTATGAATTATATTCTCAGAAACTATTGCTGATGCAGAAGTAAATCAGCTATCATATTCCATCTCTCGGACAGGAGGATCATATATTTTTTTGAAAAAATCGATGACTATGACATGACAGACGGTGCCTGATTTGAAATGGAACCACCCGATTCATTTTCTGCATGCCTAAAATCGAGGTTTTGCTGTGCTTCATTCAAATTTGGATAATTAAAGGGCGGTGCGGGCCTATTCGGTCCCGATAGGCCTACCCGCGCTTTGGTTATTTTTTTTCTGAAATCAGCATTTCAGTAGTTATAAGTACGCCAGGTTTCACCTTTCTATGTACAGGTATTTCCGTTCCACTGAAGTTTTTTAACACGTTGTTCTCAACAGTGCACTGTAGTAAACAAATTTTATTTAAAAACGTCCCCCTAAAAAATTGTGCCCCTAGGGGATGCATCTCTCGGTTTTATTTTTTGAACAGTAGATCTTATTTGCATCTGAAGTACTAAATTTTAGGTTTCTACCATATCAAGACCGAGGATAGAATTAGCTTGAATTAGTCACTCATTCTCTCGCGATCGTCTGCTTATATTGGAAGCTTTCGAGATCTCTCAATTAGACACATGGCTTTCAGAATCCATTGCACCTTCAGCGTTTAGATGTGATGATTACATGAAATATAACCATGGCGTGAAAGGTCTGAAGTGTCCTTCAATTGCTGAGATAATGAATTCCACGATTTTGCTGGCCATGAACGCATTTTCTGTTCTAGTGTATGATGAAGTGAGAAGTGCCCCATCGAGTTTATTTAGGGATCTGATCAGAAGGAATTGGAATGGGATGAGGACATGCTTGGGAGATAGAAACGTGAGGATTCAAATGCATAAATCAGAATTTCTGTCCATTGAGCAACGGGATGACATCATGAATGTGCCGGAAGGGGCGAGGATTGACCCCCTTATAACTGCACTATCAAGAGGAATAAATGCCAGAAATTTCCAGAGATTCCTCACGATGCTAGAAGAAAATCAATGTGAAAGTTTAGCTGAAGATCTCCGCGTTCAAGGTAAGTAGCTGACCATGCTGGTCTCTCTTAGTCTCAAATGCCAGTCAGCTTTTTCCCTATCTGTGGACAAGGCATATACATACGTTATTCCAGCAAACATGCTTCCGCGAATGAAGTAATGCGGCGCCCAAATTGCCATTGATTCAATGCTATCAAGGTGTGTGACGCACCATGGGTTCCCAGTAATTTTCATGCGGAACCAGAACTATTTCTACAAATATTGTAGTGGAAGGCTTTCGAATTTCTTAATGCTTTAATTCAAAGGGTTATTGAGGTAGAAATGTGATATGTGTACGGAAGCCCCTTAACCTCCTCTATTTTTCTTGTGGCCCTCCTCTGTACCCCCTCGAGCGCTAAAATGTCACCTTTATTTGTAAGTTTCCAAACTGGATGCAATATTCCAACAAGGGTCTTACCATACGACAGAAGAATAACTCGCGAGTTCCCAGAGCTGAAGCTATCTTGCAAATTCTATATTCCATTGAAGCTATATTGCATTCAATGATTTCAAGTGAAAGGATCAACATAAAAAATTGAAATTTTCAGGGTTTCCTCCCATGATCAAAGAGGTAATAACAAACATAGAAACATAGATTTACATGGGTTCTACAAAACAGCAAAATTAAAATTTTTTATCCCATCAGGAACCTAAATAATTGCCTTAAGAATTACACCATACATAAGCGAGTCAATTTGTTGCGCAACCATGATGCAACAGAAGCGGTGCAAATAGGATTAGGAGTAAAAAATATTTTATTCCACAATAATACAAAACTTTACAATTGGAATTTTATCAATGTTACCCCAATTGAAACCCTATCGATCGCCTTGAAAATCTTGATAGACATGTGCGAGATCATTTGTTGCGAAACCATACTGAAGCTGTTGCGGCACAAATGGGTTTAGAGTGGTTAACAAATGTTCATTTAAAGGGAATCGGGAAAATTGTACTTTTTTTAAATTGAGCAATGTTTCTCCATCAGGAACCTTACCAATTGCCTTGAAAATCTCGACAGACATGAACCGGTCATTCTGTTATGCAATCATGATGCAGCAGTTGCGGTTCATATCTGGCGAGATTTTCAGGGCGATTGATAGGGTGTATTAAGACCAAAAACTGAAGTAATCCCAGGACGGCTTCGACATTGCCCACGCTTCCCCATTTACCATGGCTCGTGGCTCTCTTCCCAAAAGTTACTGATCCACTCGCTCGCCCTACCATGGATCCCGCGCGCATCCAATTTTACCCGCAATCTCTGGTGAGGAACGGTATCAAAAGCTTTCGCGAAGTCTAAATAGACGACGTCCACGGGATTCCCCTCATCCTGGGAAAACATTTCCCAGTGTTTATGTCGAGATTTAACATTTTCCTTTAGCTCCTTGTCTCGGTAGTCACTTTCATGCAAAGTTTCATCTTTCTATATTCATCAGTTTAATTTATGCAAAAAAATTATTTGGAAACATCTCCCATTGAAATTTCTTCCCCCGTGGCATTTACTTGCAAAGTCTTAATTTTTCTGCATGCAGCATCCTAATAGATAGTTATGCACCAAGTTTCATATTTCCACACTAGATCAATAAGCCACGGCATAAAAAAAAAATACATGAAAACGTCGGCCCCTAAAAATATTCCCCCACAGGGCATGGATCTTAAATTTTACATTTTTCCTGAACTCATCGTCTCGGTAGACACGTCCAAGCCAAGTTTCAACTTTCCGGGTTTCTCAGTTTAACTCGAGCAAAAACATTGTTAAGGAGGGGGAATGAGCAAAGCGACTTGGAAGGCATAAGTGGCCGAAAGAATGTCAGGAAACGGCGGGGAATTGAATCCGGGCCTCCTGATTGCTGGTCAGGTGTGCAACCATTGCACCACCAAACCCAGGCCATCCAGTGAAGCCTCTCGATGCTATCCTGATCCGTCGCAATATACTGCATATATCTTTAAAAACTTCTCCCCCAAAAAATGTGCACCCCCAGGGCATGTACAACCAAAGTCGACTTTTTTATGAACTCTGAATCTCAGTAGGTACATGTGTACCAAGCTTCAGATTTCTAACTTCTCTAGAACACGATTAGAATTAGCGTCAGTCAGTCAGGCAGTCACGATCGTCTATCTAATATATATAGACGATAAGAAGGATTAGAAATCTGAAACTTGGTACACATGTACCTTTTAGGATGTAGAGTTCAGAAAAAATCCGACTTTGGAGGTACATGCCCTGGGGGTACATATTTTTGGGGGAAAGGTTTTCCTGAAATATATTATGTGACAGATGAAGATGGCATTCAGAGTATCAACTGGATGTGCAGGGTTCGGTGGTGTAGTAGTGGCATATCGGACTGGTAATTAAAAGGTATGGGTTCAATTCCCGGCTATTCCTAGGCTTTCAATTGGCTTTTTTTGCCTTCCATATCCCGTCACTCATTTCCTCACCATAACAGTATTTTTGCTTCAGTTAAACGGAGTGACATGGAAAGCTGAAACTTTGCATGAATGTGACAACTTGGACAAGGAGTTAAATAAACATGCTAAATCTCGATACATCCCCGGGGGGAATTTTTTCGAGGTGCGATTTTTTTAAGAAAAAAATTGTCGTGGCGAATTCGACAGAAATGGAAAGGTGAAACTTGGAATACGTTTAAGTGACATGATATTACTGAGCTGAGGGAGTATTCAGCTTTCATGGTACATCCCCTTCGGGCATAGCTGTTGGGTGGGTCGGTTATTCGAAACATGCTTTTTCACCAGCGGAAAGCGAAAATGTATAATATTGAAACTTTGTGGGCATGCAATTCACTGAGGATGATTTTCGGTAGAAGAAAGAAGATACTTTTCGGTGAAAACGGCTCACGGCACATATTTTGCAAATGGCATATTTTCCCGAATTTTCCGATCAGGAAAACAGGGCGCAAGAAGTTTAAACTTGGCAAAGAAGTACCTGATGGATAGCTGAGTAAAAAAAAAATTATACTTTTATTATAAATAGACGAACGTGAGTAGCTGACTAACTAACAAGTAGCTATTCGCATGCTGAGTCCAGGAATGATTATACTTTGGTGATGCATGCCAAAAGGGTGCACGTTTTCGGGGAACATATTTTCAAATAGTTTTCTTTGATTCAACCAAACGGAGACACATGGAAAGATTAAACTTTGCAAGAACGTGACCGCTGACGCACTGAGCTCAAATGTCAAATGTCAAATTTCCAAAATATTTCCGGGTTCATATTTCTGTTTCGTTGGATCGAATAATAATTCACGAAAATGGGACTTAAATAAAAGTGTCCTGATGGGTTTTAACGAAAATTTTTTTTTCTNCAAAATATTTCCGGGTTCATATTTCTTGGGGACGTAACGTTTTCAAATAATTTTTCATTTCCTACCGAAACGGGCAGAAGTAGAAAAGTAGCTGGCGCACGCATAACGGACGTGATGTTGATTTTATGAAAAATTCAACTTTTGCTGAGCGTCTCCAGAGAGCACAGATATTGGGTGGGTTGCTTTTCCAAATATATTATTTACCTCCAGCAAAAAGGGGAAAAGTATATGGCTGCAACTGGGTGGCATAGTGTTCTCTGAGTCTATATTTCAGAAGAAAAAAAAATTTTCGTTAAAACCCATCAGGACACTTTTATTTAAGTCCCATTTTCGTGAATTATTATTCGATCCAACGAAACAGAAACAGAAAATTTAAAATTCACTCAGAAGTGTCTGTTTCATGACTGAGTACGGGAAAAATCCTACTTTTGAAATATGCCTCATGAGAGTAGATTATAAGAGGGAAGTATTGCATAATGTATTCTCCACCCTTACAAAAAGGGACACATGAAAAGATTTCAAGTTAGGCTCTGGAAGTCATAGAAGTAATGATTTTGATAAAAATGATGACTTTCGTCCCCATATGTCACGTATTCCAATGGGACGTACTTTAAATAAGTGTTTGCCATTTCGCAAAGAATAAATGAATTAATCGCTATCCAAGGTAATGGAGAGCCGAAGGCTCGACCACAGCGAGTTTGTTTGCCCGAAGGGCAAACAAACTCCATAGTATTATATATAGACGATCGTGACTGATATAAGTAGCTATTCACATGCTGAGTTCAGGAAAAATTCCACTTGGGTGATACACGCCATAGGGGCGCACCTTTTCGGGGAACATATTTTTTAAATAGTTCTCTTTGCTTCAAACAAACGGAGACCCATGGAAAGCTGTAACAGGGCAAGAACGTGACTGGTGAAGCACTCAGCTCAAATGTCAAATTTCCAAAATATTTTTAGGGGGCATATTTCTTGGGCATATTTCAAAGAATTTTTAATATCCTAGCGAATCGGGCAGAAATAGAAAAATAGCAGCTGTCGCACGAATAACGGACGTGATGTTGATTTAAGAAAAAATTCAACTTTTGCTGAGCGTTTCCCCAGAGCACAGCTTTTGAATGGGTTGCTTTTCCAAATATATTTTTTATCGTCAGCAAAAAGGGGAAACGTATAAGGCTGAAACTGGGTGGCATGGAGTTCCCTGATTCTACATTTCAAAATAATAATAAAAATTCGTTAACACCATTAGTACAATTTTTTCAGTCCCATTTTCCTGATTTTTTTTTTGATCCAACGAAACAGAGACAGGAAATTTAAACTTCCCTCAGAAGTACCTGTTTGATGGCTGAGTAGAGGAGAAATCCTAATTTTGAAATATGTATCCTTAGCGTAGATTATAGGAGGGAAGTATTTAAAAATGTATTCTCCACCCTTACAAAAAGGGACACAAGAAAAGATTTCAAGTTAGGCNTCTCCGAAGGTCGTGTCGCCAGATTCCAAGCGTTTCAACCATCGAGACACCGTGGAATAGTGGACGACGTTGCCCTTGAATGCAGCGCAGATGTTGTCCGCGGCGGCTCTCGCAGTGTCCTTGCAGGAACTCGTAGTAGACGATGGGCGAAGAGTTGCTTGTTCCATATTCGGAAAAATACGCATTTTTGCGATATTTGTGCCCTGAGCCGTTTTAACCGAAAAGTACCATTTTTATTAACGAAATCCATCCTCAGTGAACAACATGCCCACAAAGTTCCAATCTTATGTTTGTCCTTTTCGCTGGTGAAAAAACATATTTGGAAAGGCCGATCCAACCAAAATCCAA
Source organism: Darwinula stevensoni (assembly GCA_905338385.1). Classification (NCBI taxonomy): domain Eukaryota; kingdom Metazoa; phylum Arthropoda; class Ostracoda; order Podocopida; family Darwinulidae; genus Darwinula; species Darwinula stevensoni. The sequence continues at coordinate 27,567 of CAJPEV010001577.1, forward strand.
GCCTGGAGGGGATGCACCATGAAAGTTGAAAACTCTCTCAACTCAATAATATCATGTCACTTATACATGTACTAAGTTTCACCTTCCGATTTCTGTTAAATTTGCCGCGACAATCTTTTTCCAAAACATCGCCCCTCGAGAAATTGGCACTTAACAAAGACTTAACATTTTTATTTAACTCCTTGTCTCAGTAGTCACATTCATGCAAAATTTCAGCTCCCCATGTTCATCAAATTAACATATGCAAAAAAATAACAGGAAAACATCTCCCTTTGAAATTTGTGCCCCCAAGGGCATTTACTTCCAAATTCTGAACTTTTCTGCAGCATCCCAATAGGTAGTTATGTACAAGGTTTCATCTTTCCACACTAGCTCAATACGCAAGGACAAAAATACTTAAAAACCTCGGCTCACAACAATATGCCCCCAGGGCATGAATCTGAAATTTTCCATTTTTCCTGAACTCATCATCTCGGTGGGCACGTCCATGCCAAGTTTCAGCTTTCCATGTCTTTCCGTTTTATTCAAATAAAAGTTAGGTTATGGAGGCGGAATGAGTGGACATGGAAGGCAAAAAAAAACAAAAGAAAGTCAAGGAATGGCCTGGAATTGAACCTGACCTGATTGCCAGTCAGATATGCTACCACTGTACATAGCACCTGGAAAAAATTCCCCCAGGGGATGTATCGAGACTTAACATTTTTATTTAAGTCTTTGTCTCATTAGTCACATTCATGCAAAGTTTCAGGTTTCCATGATCATCAGTTTAACTGATGCAAAAAAAAAACAAAGCAAATGTATAAAACTATTTAGCTTTTAGAGGGTTTGGCCTACCCTAAAATTAAGGAACGCACGACCCCGACACGTGATATCGAAATGGGCGAAATCGTCTCTTGATATCACTAACTCTCTTGACTCTTGACTCTTGAAACCATCTTCTTTTGAAAATTGTGCCCCCAGGGCATTTACGTCTAAAGTCTGAAGTTTTATGCACCATCCCAATCTCGTAGGTAGTTATGTGCCAAGTTGCACCTTTCCACACTAGCTTAATAAGCCAGGGCAAAAAAAATACTTGATACCGCCGACTCACAAAAGTATGCCCCCAGGGCATGGATCTAAAAATTTTTTTGTTTCCTGAACTCATCGTCTAGGTAAGCACGTCAATGCCAAGTTTCAGCTTTCCATGTCTCTCTGTTTCACTCTAGCGAAAATAATGTTTTTTGACCCTGGCGCATTGAAAACGTGTGGAAATATGCAACTTGGTTCATAACTTCCCACTGTGATGCTGCGTGTAGAAAAATTTAAATTTTGGAAGTAAATGCCCTGGTGAGCACAAATTTCAAAAGGAGATGTTTTCAAATATTTTTTTTGGCATCTGTTAAACTGATGAACATGGAAAGCTGAAACTTTGCATGAATCTGACTTCTGAGACAAGGAGTTAAATAAAAATGTTAAGTTTCGAAACATCTAATTGGGGAATTTTTTTTCGGGGGGCGATTAAAAAAAAATTATGTCGTGGCTAATTGGACAGAAGTTGCAGCTGGCGCACGCATAACGGACGCGTTGTTGATTTAAGGAAAAAATCAGCTTTGTTGTGCGTTTCCTCAGAGCACAGCTTTTGCGTGGGGGGCTTTTTCAATTGAATTTTTTTTTCCGCCAGCAAAAAGAGGAAACATATAAGGCTGAGACTGCATGGCAAGGATTTCCGTGACTCTATATTTCAGATGGAATACAATTTCTGTTAAAACCCATCAGGGTACTTTTTTCATTCCCATTTTCTTGTATCTTTTTTGATCCAACGAAACAGAGACAGAAAATTTAAACTTCCCTCAGAAGTACCTATTTGATTGCTGAGAACAGGAAAAAATCTCATTTTGAAATATTTCCCCTTAGCGTAGATTATAGGAGGGAAGTATTTCAAAATGTATTCTCCACATTTGCAAAATAGGACACATTACAGGATTTCAAGTTAGGCACACTTGAAATTATATAAATAATGATTTTGATAAAAATCAAGACTTTGAACCCCATATTCCACGTATTTCAATGGGGACGTACTTTCAATACGTGTTTGCCATTTCGCAAAGAATAATTGAATTAATCACTATCCAAGGTGATGGAGCGCCAAAGGCGCGACAATAGCTAGTTTGTTCGAAGTCAAGAGCCATCAACTTTATTTACCAAATCTACTGTTTCCTTGACCCCAGAGGTGCTGATGTCATTTCCCCCCCATCGTTCTTTCGAGAACCTGTGAAGTCGATGATGAGATCCCATGGAAACATGGCATCGTCATTGAGTGTCTGGGATGGATAATCCCGTGTCCGGTGAACAACATCCTTTAAGTTTGGCCTTTTAAAAAGCACCAGTTGGAGCACTGCCAGTCAGATTGAGAGGAACTTAGCCTCAATGTTCCCCGTTTGGAGAGCAGAGCAGTCTTGTAGAAATGTGAAAGCTTGCTTTAGGCCTCTTTTTATCGCCAGAAGGTTCAGCCGCACATCAGCGTTCAATGTTGGCATTACGCGGTCTTCCACCATTGGCCCAACGTAGGAGTTGATGTCGGCACAATATGGCGCCAAGGGACTTGACTACAATGGTTCATAAATTGGAAGGATCGTTGGCTCCACGTGGCTATAGGGAAACCTAACATTCCTCTCCTTGCGCGCCATAAGCCAGCATTCCGTAGAAAGACTCAGCAATCAGGCAATATCATGTACAGTATCATTTAGATCAGAATTCATGGAAGTGCAATATACCTGTACATTTTAAAGCCCGTGGTCATTGTGAATCATCATATACAGGGTGGGTAAAAAAAACGATCCTCTTCTTTTTGCATTTCCCTGCGTCACCTGGTGGAGTCGCGAGTCGGCTGCAGACCTCGCCGGGGCGCCCTTCAGTTACCTCACTTTCCTTTGAAATTTCCCCCTGTCCCCTTTTTTCTCGTTAGTCCGGTTTCAATTCCCCCTCCCCTCATCAATTGCTCAATCTTCCTGACCTTCATTCTTCTTTCCATTTTCCATTCTTTTGATCTGCCAGCAATGAGCGTTTCGCCCTTCGGGATTGAGCAACTTCCGATGTGTCGCTGAACTGAAGGAACGAATCCTTGTAGCATGGGAAGAACTTTCACAGGGCTCAATTGCCACTGCCATGCTCAAGTGGAAAGGGCGATTGAAGGCAGTTATTCGGCAGAAAGGTGGCCATATTGAGCAATACGTCAAACGATGAGCTTGTGCTGAACTTGCCTTTGTTGTGTATTTTTTTTGTGTTTGATCGTGAAAAGGCTCTGCTTGGTAAAAAAAAAAACAAACATGATTTTTAACTTTTGTCAGCGGACAGTTTTTTCAAATCAATTTCTCTCACATGTTTTTCGGCGGAACTAAATGGCAATTGATATCAATTGGAAAGCGAATTGTATTAACTTTCATTTCATTTTTTTTGATTCTTCTCCCTCAATTTGGGATCGAGATATAAAGTTTCAAAGTACAGGATCTTTTTTTTTTTACCAACCCTGTATTTGCCTCCTTAATAGCGTCCGCTTTGCATTAGTGTCATAGCGTAGGGGTTATTAAGTAGTATTACTAATTTTGACCATAACTTAGAACTAGAATATCATTCAAATATTTGAATGAAATCCTGAAGCGCAGAGCGTGCATGGTGAATCCCAGGATAGTCTTAGCTATATGCATTTATCCAATACGACCAGAAATTCTTTTTGGCTTCAGTGAATCTAAGGAATCCAAAGCGCGGAATTTCAGCATTTCATTAATTGCAGAGTTACTGAATTAGTGGCCGAGATATTTATTTTATCAAATTATGTCGAGTTTCTAATTTAACTGACGGAATGTTTTATTTCCAGAGAGAGACATGAATAAACGGATGTCGCAATTCGCACGGGACCTTCTAAACGAGTAAGTACAGTTATTTTTTCAAGTGGAAATGATCTGGAAATGTAGAACGTGACATTTAATTTCAAAATGTACGTCATTTAAAATTCATTATAATTAATGAGTGCGTCGGAATTGCGTAGGCTGCCGTCCCCCGACGAAATTCAAAGGATGGTGCGTGAACTGGAAGGAGTGTGGGCAGAGTGGGAGGACATCGGAATGCACTTAAGTCTCGATCGTGATGTGCTGATGGGTATCAGAGGCAAGGGTGCTGATGAAGTCACAAGAATGTGTAGTATGTTGGAAAAATGGCGGAGTTCTTCTACGGACTATCGACCTTCAACGTACAGAGAATTCTGTAATGCCTTACGACGACGAGAAGTTCTGATCTCTGATAAAGTCTTCGACTTCATATGTGACGAAGTCAAAAGGATGATGCCTATGCATATAGATGTGATGGACGAGGTTATAGACCGAATCCCTCAGTGAATCAGATCTAAGAAATCAAGATTGCAAGGCGTCTGGAATTGTTATTCTATAATACATGGATAACATAGATTTCGTTGTATTTTTAAGCGCTCAAGTTTAAAATGAATCGTTCTAGGAAAACAATGCGTTTATTGTCTTTCAGGGCAAAAAACTAATGGCCTGCAACCACGTACGTCCTTTCAAAAAGATGAGTATTTATAACATGCCTTTTTTTTATTCATCTCCTTACAGGTCATTCCATGTCAAATGGTCCGTAGGTAGTTGCTACATCGACTGAGATTTTGCTGTTGAAAAGCATGTGCACTGGGAGTAAGAGAAACGGATAAATCCGAAATTTCAGATGTCTAGGCAGAAAGATTTTGAGATATACCCTTTAAAAGGTTGAGAGGAAAGGATAAAATGACCCCTCCAACAAAAGTAATATCTCCAGAATTAATTCATCTAGAAGTACGAATAATAATTCATTTCAAAACGAGTAGACAGGCATCTTTAACGTTCTCCACGGGTTCTTCCGTGCCTTAATTGGAAAAAAGTTACAGCTTTATTAACAATATAAAAAATTATATTTTAAACTTAATAAAATTCACAGCAAAAATGAGTACAACTCTACCAGCTTTGGAGGGTCAATCATTCCCCATAGGATTAATCGAAAGATACTTCAATAGATACACTTTGAATACAATTTGAATTTGAATTTGAATAGATACAATTTGTTCTTAGGTCGCTTTAAAATTCTACTAAGTGTACATAAACCATTCACAGAATTAGTATTAGATATATATAGACGATCGTGACTGACTGACTGACGCTAATTCTAACCATATTCTAGAAGGATTAGAAATCTGAAACTTAGTACACATATACCAATTGGGATGCAGAGTTCAGAAAAAATCCCACTTTGGAGGTACATGCCCTGGGGGGTACACATTTTCGGGGGAAAAGATTCTTAATTGCATTTCATGCCAGATCAAGATGGCATTCAAAGAATCAATTTGATGTTCCGGATTTGGTGGTATAGTACTAGAATCTCTGACTTGCAATCCGGGTTCATTCCCAGCCCTTCCTTGGCGTTCTTTTGGATTTTGTTTGCCTTCCATATCCCGTTCCTCATTCCCCCACCATAACATTATTTTTGCTAGAGTAAAACGGAGAGACATGGAAAGCTGAAACATGGAATGGACGTACCATCCGAGACGACGAGTTCAGGAAAAATGCAAATTTTTTTATCTATGCCCGAGAGGCATATTTATGTGAGCTGACGTTTTCAAATATTTTCTTTTTGTCCAGGCGTATTGAGCTAGTGTAGAAAGATGAAACTTGATACATAATTACCTATTGAGATGCTGCAGGAAACTTCAGACTTTGGATGTAAATGCCCTGGCGCATAAATTTCAAAGGGAAATGTTTTAAACTAATTTTTTTTGCATCAGTTAAACTGATGAACATGGACAGCTGAAACTTTGCATGAATGTGACTACTGAGACAGAGTTAAATAAAAATATTAAGTCTCGATACATCCCCTGGGGGAATTTTTCATAGGAGCGATGCTTTAAATAAAAAAAAGTTGCGTGGTGAATTGGACAGAAATGGAAAGGTGAAACTTTGCACACGTATAAGTGAAATGATATAACTGAACTGAGAGAGTATTCAGCTTTCATGGGGCATCCCCTCCGGGCATAGCTTTTGGGTGTGTAGGCTTCTTCAAGCTTGATTTTTCACCAGCGAAAAGGGCAAACGTATAATAACAAAAAAAACTTTGTGGGCATATAGTTCACCGGGCAGACATAGGATAGTAGGTGGCGCACGCAACACTGACGTAATGCTGATTTAAGGAAAAAGTAAACTATTTGTATACCTCTCCTTAGAGCATAGCTTTTGGGTGGGTCCCTTTTCCAAGTACATTTTTTCCCACCAGCAAAAAGGGGAAACTAATAAGGCTGATACTGGCAGGCATGAAGTTCCCTGAGTCTACATTTCAAAAGAAAAACAATTTCGTTAAATCCCATTAGGGCACATTTTTCATTCCCATTTTCCTGAGTTTTTTTTTTTGCTGCAACGAAAGAGAGACAGAAAATTTAAACTTCCTTCAGAAGTACCTGTTTTGATGGCTGAGTAGAGGAAAAATACTAAATTTGAAATATGTGTCATTAGCGTAGATTATTGGAAGGCATTATTTCATTAGGTAATAGAGCGCCGAAGTCGCGACCATGGCGAGTCTGAGAAATGGTCTCGCCTTCGGCGCTCTCTTATCTTGGATAGTGATTAATTCTTTCATTTTTTGCTGAATGGGAAGCAGGTATTTAAAGCACGTCCCCATTGAAAAACGTTATAAATGGTGTCGAAAGTCTTGATGTTCATCAATTACATTATTTCTATGATTCTATGTGTGCCTAACTTGAAATCTTTTCTTTTTCTCCTTTTTGAAATTCTGGAAAAAACATTTTAAAATACTTCCCTGCATTTTCGATAAGGAGTAATATTTCAAAATTAGGAATTTTCCTCAACTCTGCCATCAAACAGGTACTTTCTTTGTACCAGGTAAATTTTCTGTTTTTTTTTGGATAATAAAAGTGAGGAAAACGGGACTGAAAAAAGGGCCCCAATGGGTTTAAGGAACTTTTATTATTATTTTGAATTGTGGACTCAGGGAACTCTATTCCAACCAGTTTCAGCCTTATACGTTTCATCCTTTTGCTGGAGGAAAAAATGTATTTGGAAGAGCGACCCACTCAAAACTTGTTCTCAGAGGTTTAATTTTTAGGTACTTATGTACCAAGTTTCATCTTTCCACACTAGGTCATTGCGCAAGGACAAAAAAAAAATAATTGAAAACCTCGGCTCACAAAATTATGCCCCTACGTCATTGATCTGAAATTTTCCATTTCCATCCAAAGAAACTTTTTAAACTTGGCAAAGAAGTACCTGATTAATAGCGGAGTAAAGAAACAATTATACTTTCATCTAATATATATAGACGATCGTGACTGACTGACGCTAATTCTAACCATGTTCTAGAAGGGTTAGAAATCTGAAAATTGGTACACATTAACCTTTTGAGATGCAGAGTTCAGAAAAAATCCGACTTTGGAGGTATATGCCCTNGAAAATTGGTACACATTAACCTTTTGAGATGCAGAGTTCAGAAAAAATCCGACTTTGGAGGTATATGCCCTGGGGGTACACATTTTGGGGGGGAGAAGTTTTAAAAAATATACATCGTGATGGATAAGGATGTCATCGAGAGACACTATAGCATGTCGACGTTTTGGTGGTGTAGTGGTAGCACTTCTGACCCGTAATCGTGAGGCCTGGCTTCAAGTCCCGGCTGTACACCATAGTGTACGCGTATTTCGCATGAACTACACGTCACTCCATTTGACGTGAAGTACATGATATCAAGTTTATGCAAAATTAACGCCACAACATCCATATGAAACTTGAGCTGACCATCCCGCTGCTGCAGTACCAAGATTCCTCACTAGATGGAACGCTTGTTCCCTGCATCCGACAAATACTATTAAGTACTGGCTTTCCTGATAGAAAATTATATTTTCTTACCATCCTTCCACTTTTTATTATGCAATCCATGTATATATGGAAATCATAAAATTATTATATATTTTTTATAATATAGGACTCAGGGAATCATTAGATGCTGAAGTTAAGATTTTTACTACAGCAGTGCACGGAATTAGGGAAGAGTAGAATCCCAGCTCTACAATTACAAAATTTTCTCTACCCTAAATGGGAGAGAGCTCCTTGAACATCTACTCCTCCTCCTGAGGTTCCAGTACGGGAGGAGGAAGTGGTAGGACGTTTTGGTACTCTTGAGTGCTGATGAGGATGAGTGTACTCATCCAGCCATTCTTGAGGTCTGAAGTATGGAAAGGAATGGGAGATACAGTATATCAATTATTTTCAAAGGTGCTGATTGGCTCCTTAAAGACACATGAATGCTAGAGGGAAATTAACATAAGTCTTATGCAAAATCAACGTAAAATGCTGTTAGGAATGCAACCGGGCATGTCAATGTTACGCAAAATTGACGTTAATTTTACATCACCGTTTACGTATCACAGAGGTGCCATTTATGCAAACATGTTGGCATTATCTTGACAATGGTTTGCGCAAAAATGATATAAAATGGACAAAAAAATTACATTCAGTTTGCGTAAAATTAACATAAACATGCTGTTTGGGTGAGTAAAGAAAAAATTCGACTTTTATTATCTATAGACGATCGTGACGAGCTAACTGACTGACATAAGTACCTATTCACATGCTGAGTTTAGGAAAAGCTTATGGCTCAGACTGATATAGCTCGATAGACCTGGCGCTAAAAGCGTTGGATGGCCAAGCCGATGGCCTACAATAGCATAGCCTCAAGGACCTGGCGCTTTGAGGGGTGGATGGCCTAACCTATGGCCTGAAGTGACGTAGTGTTGTAGGCGTCGCGCGCTGGGGTGACAATCACCACCACAACACTCGGGCTCTTCGAATTAATGTATAAGATTGCCTGGTAAGGTGTAGCCTTCTGGTGTTTTAAGTCGTGGATGGCCTGGCCTATGACCCAGAATGGCATTGCATCGTAGGCCCGCGCGTTGGGGGTGACTGCCACGACCACCACCACCACCGCAACGTTTGACCTCTTCGAATTAAAGTATTAGACTAGCGGCCTGCGGCCGCTACGCTGGCCGTCTAGTATGCGGGAATGTGAATCGTCTATTGTGAGCATAACCTCTTCTTGACAATACTCTGTTCATTGCAGTACCCATTCGGAACTGAACCATTTCATTGTATTTATATACATATAGCTTACAGTACACAGGGATATTCTGCTCCTAAACACCATCATGATATTCGAGCTGATTCTCACAATCGCCATTGTGAACGCCTCGGTTTAGCAGACGTTTTCGTGAGACTCAAGACGACATTGCTTATTTCGTCTTCCCAACACATTCAACACTCTTGAAGCTAGTCAAAGCTAGCCGATGAAGCTAATCATCGGTTATTAGCGTTAGTGTATGGTACAGACACCAATGATTCTGAAACAGTACAGACCGTTTTCTAGAAATTTTTCGGCGGAACAGAGAGAAGTTAGTGCTTGTGCGGCACAATGCTAAAGACTAATTCCTGAAAATGCTCAACCTTGCATCAAGTTCCTTAGCAGGCTGCACGGCTCTCCTATTCCGAAGCTCAGCATTCACTGCCTCTTGCGGTTCAGCGGTCTGAGCGGCCCGAAGCTCCCTACGTACATGTGCTTGCTGTTTATCACCGATTCTAGCCATCAGGGCTAGCACCGATTTAGGCACTTCGCACCGCAATTGCCGTGGCAATCGTTTTTTACCAGCAACGACTGCCTCCTCGCCATCCTGTGGGAACTCCTCCAACATTTCTTCTTTGTGTTCAACTTCACTTCGCAAAAATCGCCACTATTTTGATGGGAGGTGTACCTCGTTTGCCCGACATATGAATAGAACCTTTTTAGACTATTATTTTCACTTCATCAATCATGAGAACTCAAATAAATTGGCCATGAAACGCAAACAGAAAACTATTGCATGGAAGCGATGGCGCGAACCGCCACATCTGACCTGACGGAAAAAAATAAATACAGAAAAAAACACATCAGCAAGGAAAGTATTCAAATGAAGAACTTCCAGTCGATCAGTGAAAACGTGACACGCATTCAGTTAGTAACACCCTTTGCTTAAGACAGCTAAGTATGAAGCCTATGGCTCAGGCTGACATAGCCCGATGGACCAAGCGCTAAGTGCGTTGGATGGACAGGCCTTTGGCGTAGTATAGCATAGCCCCATGGACCTGGCGCTTTGGGCGGTGGCTGGTCTAGCCCATGGCCAAGGATGGCATAGCCTAGACTATGGTCTAAAATTATACAGCCTTGTAGGCCTCGCACGTTGCAGTGACACCCACCACCACAATTTCTTCCCAGCACATTCATTACTCTTGCATCACTGATTAGCTCATGGGTTATTAGCATTCGCGTATTCGCGTATAGTACAGGTTCCACTGATTCGGAAACAGTACCGGCCATTTCCAAGAACTTGTTTGACTTTTAACACAAAGGGAATATAGCGCATGTACAAAACGAATAATTCCTGAAAATGCCTCCCCTCCACATTAGCACCAGTGAACAACAGTGTGAGCGTTTAGTGTGGGTTGCAGCAGAATCACTTTTCCGTTGTGGCAGTAATGTGAAACAAATGTCCCCTCCCTACAGCAAAAGGTACAGCCTAACAGTGCTCGCTGCGCAAACGACTGTAGTGAATTGAGGTGGCATGGGGAGGCATAACATCCCGAGTTCCGTGGTTGGTAGCACACCTGACGGGCAAGCAAGAGATCCGGGTTCAATTCCCGGCCGCTCCCCGGCTATCGACACCTGAGTGCTGTGTTCCTTGCATGAAGTTGTCCAGCAGGCTGCATGTCTCTCCTGTATCTGAGCTCAGCATTCGCTGCCTCTTGCTGTTCAGCCTTACGCTCCCAACGTGCAACGTTCATCAGTCATTCTAGCCATTATGGCTAGCACCTCCTAAAGTACCGATTTAGGCACTTCGCACCGCAACTGCAGTGGCTCTTTCACTTTTTTTTCACGTTCACCCTCACCTCGCAAAAATTGCCACCATTTTGATGGGAGGAGTGGCCCGTTTGCGCGACGTATGAAACAACTTAATTATTTTTATTTCATCAATCATAACTCAAATGAATCGACCATGACATAAAACGCAAACAGAAAACTATTGCATGGATGCGACGTCCCGAACCGCCACGCCTGACCTAACGCAAAACAAATAAATACAGAAAAGAACACTTCAACAAAGAATGTATTCATACGACGAACTTGCAGTCGATCATTGAAAACATGACACTCAGTTATTACCACCCTTTGACAGACATTGCTAAGTATGAAGCCTATGGCTCAGACTGATATAGTTCGATGGACCTGGCGCTAAAAACGTTGGATGCCCAAGCCTAGATGGCCTAGCCTCAAGGAGCTGGCGCTTTGAGTGGTGGTGACCTAGCCCATGGCCTCGCGCGCTGGGGTGACAACCACCACCACTACAACTCTCGGACTCTTCGAATTAAAGTATAAGATGGCCTGGAAAGGCGTAGCGTTGTAGGCCTGGCGCTTTAGGCTGTGGATGGACCTGGCCTATGATACAGAATGGGTTTGCATCGTAGGCCTGCGCGTTGGGGGTGACAGTCACGGCCACGACCACCACAGCTTTTGACCTCTTCGAATTAAAGTATAGGAATGCTTGGGCCTCCGGGTTTATGTCCGCAAGTGCATGTGCGGCGCCTTCATGCCGGCCTCCGGGTGTACGTCTCCCTCGTTTCGGCTTCCACTTTTTTTTCCCGGCCGTTGCGACAGTCGGATCTATTTTCGATAACGTAACAGCCCCGGGGGGGTGCTGTGGGGGGGAAAGAGTTCAGATGGCCTAAGAGGACGAAAAATCGATGGAACGAGCGGGAATCGAAACTAGGACCTAATGCTTGCTGATCAAGTATGCATCCATTACACCACCGATGCCAAGCGGTTAAGTGACACCTCTCCATGCCATCCCTAGCACTACCACGGGAGAGAAAGGCATTCGACGCATGCCTCCGCCCCCCCCCCCCCCCCCGAGTGTTCACACCTCCCATACGGAATTTTTCGTAGGGACGTGTAAAAGTCCCCGCGTATCACACTTGGCGTCCCCTTTCATATCTCGAGGAAGGATTATTTTCTCGCCGGGAATGAGATCTCCACCAATGTATTTCTCGTTATCCGGAAAAGTCGTATCGTAGGCACGGAACACCCCTTGAGTGAGGGGGGGAAGGGGTGGGGGTGCGCAAGACGTAGAATGTCCAAGCGGTTGATACGCAGAGCGTCGAGAGAACACTGAAAAGGAAGGCTCGTTCTGAAATCGCAAGGATCCCCCCCGGTTGGGTCGTTACCATCCCGCATCCATTTCCGTATATTTCCCTCATAGGCTTGCACGGAAAGTGGTGGAGTTGGTCATTACGTACGAAGGGAACGGGGTCGTAATCAACAGGGAAAAGTGGCGATAAATGTTCGGGCGAATGTCTCACCCCGGCGAGGGGGTCCTCCTCCCTTCAGCGGGACGAAAGGGGACTCAAAGGATTGTATGTGAGGACGCGTAAAGAATGGGATTGAGTGGCTGCTATGAGAGGGCCTCTGATTCTTAGGACTGCCGAATGAACTCGGGATTTCTTGCCTAAGAGTTCGTAGAAGTCTTCCACGGGTTCGGCTAGTGTTGAATACATATTGGATTTTCGATGTTATAGGCTACACGGGACGTTACATTAACTCTGTCTGAGAGGCTCACGGTGGAAATCTCCAGTCACAGTCGACAACCGAAGACGAGGCGGGTGGGACAGTCACGATCGGACCGGGAGCGACCCTGTCATCGTCTTTCAGCTTTCTCCATCTGGGTACAGGTGTCGCCCCGTTTCAGGAGGGGAGAGTATCGGGACTTGGAACTCTTAACAGCATGTAAAGTACATGGTGATTTTTTTATTCATGGGATCATTATAAATAGTTATCGTTTTGAAACAAATAGAGTTAGAAGCCTGAAATTTCGCATCAAGAATCCATAAACATGGGAAAGTTATACTCTATTTAAAAAAAAAATGTTCAGTGCGTCCTCAGCGCGCCATTACATGTCGTAGGGGTGCGGTGAAATTCTGCACAACTGACGATCCCGGGGCAATGGAGTGGCCTGCACTTTCTGTGGCCACCTTCAAGCCTCCAAACGCGCATGGATTTAACCTTGACTCGAAGATTTCGTCCTTTAGGTATACCCAGAGGAAATAGCCACACGGATTGAGATTGGGGGAGAATGGTGGCCATGCTAATCCACTGCTTATATCAGGAAATTCGCTAGACAGCATTATGGTACCGAAGTTCTCGTGCAGGAAGTCTCACACAGCGTTCGCCGTGTTGGCAGGCCATGATCTAAATCAATGTGACTCTTTTCTCTGGGGATACCTTAAAGACAAAGTTTTCGAGTCAAAGCTAAATTCATGCACGTTTAGAGACCGGAAGGTGGCCACAGAACGTGGAATTATTCCATTTCCCTGGATACCCTGCAAGCAGTTGTGCAGAATTTCACCACACCCCTACGACATGTAATAGCGCGTTGAGGAGGACACATTTGACATGTTTTTGCATTGAGTATAACTTTCCCGTGTTTATGGATTCTTGATGCGAAATTTCAGGCATCTGACTATTTATTCCAAGATAATAAATATGTATAATGGTCCCATGAATTTGTATTTGTATTCACCATGTATTTATAAGTTCTTTTCAGCTGCATTCGTTGCAAGAAGTAATGTGAAATACAATTTTCAAAAGCATTCCTTTTCTTCAACCCCCCCACTCTGCTCTAAGGGACTCACGTTAGGCCTAGGCCTAACAAACGGACTCTCCTCGGGTCAGGCCAAGGCCTACCATTATTCTTCAAGAAGAAAACTCAATTCTCGACTTATGGTTCCTTCACACCGGATCAGTCTAGTCTAGTCCAGTCAAGGTTAGTCATGGTTCAGTCAGATCACTTTAGTCAAGATCAGTCATGCATTCACCATGACCAACGGATACCTCTACATCGAATCGGTCAAGTCTAGTCACGTTTAGTCATTGGTCAGTCCAGTCCCTTCAGTCAAGCTAAATTAGGTGGTTTCGCACGCACGACTGTAATTCCAGTTCAATTCACCATCTACTCCATTTGTGGTCTTGTTAAGCAGCATGGAGGAGAGTGAGGAAGAACTGGTGTCTACCCATGTCTTGTTGTGGCAGTGGAGAAAGAGATGGTGAAAGAAGTTGTGGATCCCATTATTTCCCAAAAGCAACATTGGATGAATACCATCACCTTTTCGCCGAATTGCAGAAAGACCCTGAGCGGTTTTTTTGGTATTTTCGCATGACGACATCCTCCTCTGAGAAACTCTTTTATCTCATAGCTCCACACAGAGAAGCAACATGGCAACAACCGAAGGGGTATCCCTCTCCAGAGTAACGGCTAGGAGTCACACTGAGGAGAGTCGCAAACATACCACGTAATTCCATGGGTAACTCTCCAATGAGGGCTATGTGCAATGAGGTATCGAAGAATTCGCTCTTCAACCCCATTATTTAAAAAACACAAGAGAAGGGAGGCTCCTGCGGGATCGCGAATACGTGCCAGATAGAGAATGCCAGGTCATCAGTTGCAAGCTGAGACCATATTTCCCTGATGTCACACCTATCTTTCTCGCTAATTAACAGTTCATGTCCTGTAAGCTACTGCAGAGTGGAGTGGAGTGGAGCTGGAGTGATTCCAGAAGATGATGGTGTCATTTCGCATCTCACGACCTGTCTCATTCTCCAGTTCATTTGCGCAATCAAGAGCCGCTCTCATATCTCAATCACACCCAATCAATTTCTAGTGAGGGATAAAGGGAACTCATTTGCAACAGTCATCACCCCTTCGCTTCCATGTGAAGGTGAATTTTGAGTTCGGGTAGCATGAGCGTGCTCCTGCGTTGTGCGAGCGTACAGAAGCCCTGGTTGTGGTACAGAGTAGCACTAGCAGGGCAAGAAGACGGAGTTGAGGCATAGTGATGAGGGGAAAAAGGTAATAAAAAAGGGGGCAGGGTCGTAGATCTCAGGCCTTTCGCGAACCAAAGATATCAGTACTTGGGAACTCATTTCACGCATGCCTTCAAGCCCCACTTGACTAGAAAAATAGAGCCTTTGCCTATTTGCGTCTTGACTAAACGTGACTGAAGTTCAGGAGAGTTAGTGATATCAAGAGGCGATTTCGCCCATTTCGATATCACGTGTCGAGGTCGAGCGTTCCTAAGCCTGGATGAGATCGCCCCTCCTTAACCTTCGTTCGAGCGAGTACAGTCTCTACACTTCTAAACGAAACGACTGAAGAGGACTAGGCTAGACTTGACTGATTCAGTTTGAAGTGGATATCAGAAAGAACGTGTTTAGCAATGGAGCTGTAAAAGTTTTGACTAGACTGAAAATGACTTGACTAGACTGAAGAAGACTGACAGGTGTGGATGCACACTACGAATCGCCCAGCTTGACTGGACTGGTCTAGACAAGACTGATCAGGTGTGTAGGCACCCCTACGGGGCCAATTAGGCCTTTAAGGATGAATCCGTGTGCTTCGAGACATCTCGTTGAGGAGGTGTAAATTCATAATTTCATGTACCATTTCAGTGGGGACGTTGAACATCAGGTGTATTTGGAGCTCCTCGAATCGTCTGGAATAGGTCTGAGGAGGGAATGCCTCCAGGAAGCATGAAATCCATGGCGCGCGCCATTCAGGTAATTTAGGGATGTCCGGATAACATTTCTCAATATCCCACCACATCGATCAATGACTGTGAACCACCGCTTCATTCTTGGCTCAACTCATGTGCTCGGCACGAAAATGTCTCAGACGTAAGAAACGAAATATCCATAAGCCGATAGAATGTTGAAGTAGCCTTGAATCTGGCATAATTTTGGCACGATATCCGGCAACACTGGGGGACCGTCCCGGAGCTAGCAACCTAAGACTAATTCAACGAAAGCTAATTTCACTTTTCATGGCGAAATGGCGCATCGCAAACAACGAAACGGGCACTTTTCATACTCTACGAATCAATGTCTTTCTTATGGTTGGTCGCTTTCCTCCGAAAGCCTCCCAGGGACCTGGGTAGGTCCCTGGGGACCTACCCAGGGGAGGAGTTTCTCTCTTCGTAGCATATGCAATCCAACAGTATGTGGGGAATAGTCTCAGACACCTGGCATCTATCACAGAGAGGGGATGGTGCACAATTTATGCGAAAAAGACCTCCTTTTGTACGGGCATGGCCAATTCTAAGCCTACATAGTATTAATACTACTTCAAAACGTCTGTTATCTGAGTTACTTATGTCCCATTGTCCTGGGGACAATCCCTTCAGTTTATATAAATGACGACCCGTAGTGGAAGTGTCCCATTGTAATTTCCAGTTCCTGTTAAGGTAGTTATTGATCTGTAGAGAGTTTTCTTGAGAACATGCACGTGGTTGTATTGGTTCAGGTAGTTCAACAGCTACCTTTGCCAGTTGGTCTGCTATTTCATTGCCTTTGATGCCCTTGTGTCCAGGAATCCATTGGAAAATCATAACACAGGGTAATTCATTAATGCAGTAATAGAGTTTGGCTAAAAGAAATCCATATGGACCAGTAACTGAGCATGATGATATGCTGGTGACAACTGACTTTGAGTCACTAAAAATCACTACATCCTGGTTGATATTTCTATCCTTAAGGATACGTAGGGCATCAATAATTGCTAGTAACTCAAGAATAAAGATGCTGCAGCCTTTTCTCACACTCGCACTCTTCTTAAGATGAATAGAGGGGATCCATATCCCAAAACCACCTCTACCATCCTGTTGTAGGGAACCATCAGTAAAGACATGCATTATTTTGTCATATTTGGCCATTTTCTCTAGTGCTTTTTGTTGTAATGAGTATTCATCAACATCTGGACCAAGGTTTGGGTATACCTCAAAAGACCAGTCAGTCCAGGGAGGGAGTTCCTCGCTAAGTAATTCTGGTGCGATGTGTTCAGATATACTGTAGTTATGGAGTATTTCTTGGCATTTTATAATGAAAGGGAATTTTTTCCAAAGTTGGTCATAATAGGTGAGATCTTTGTTAGCCAATCTGGCAGTTGCAGTATGATCTGGGAGACTCCTAATTTTACTGAAGTATCTTAGGCTTAGAAGTTGGAGTCGAATTTTCATTGGTAAGATATTAGTATCAACATGAAGAGCATCTATTGGGGATGATCGAAATGCTCTGGTTGCTATTCCAAGGGCTTCATTTTGTATCGTCTGTAAGGGTCTAATCATAGAGTCACTTTCTGTAAGGAGGATGGGTGCACCAAACTCCATCTTACTACGTATAAAGCCTTTATAAAGGAGAAGTAGGCAGAATCTATCAGCACCCCAGTTCATTGCTGCTACTCGTTTGAGTACGTTGAGGCGATGTGTGCAGCTATCTTTCACCATTTGGAGGTGTGTCTTCCATGACAATCGCTCATCCAATAATAATCCAAGGAATTTAATAACTCTACCTAATTTAAGAGGAGTAAAGTTTCGTAGCAAGGAGGGGCAATGGGAGAAAACAACAGTAGCTGATTTTTCGGGAGAGAAGCGAAAGGCCCTTTTTTTTGCCCAGGATTCAATATGGCAAAGAGCTATTCTAACACTTCATCTAACCATTGCTTGATCTGTCCCAGTAATCCAACAG
Organism: Darwinula stevensoni; assembly: GCA_905338385.1. Taxonomy (NCBI): domain Eukaryota; kingdom Metazoa; phylum Arthropoda; class Ostracoda; order Podocopida; family Darwinulidae; genus Darwinula; species Darwinula stevensoni. Next base: position 45,240 of record CAJPEV010001577.1, read on the forward strand.
GCTAAGTCATCTGCATACATGCCTGCTTCAATACCTGGATATGTTTTTGGGAAGACCAATAGGTCATTAACCATTGTGAGAAATAAAATTGCGCTTAGAATAGATCCTTGTGGGACTCCTAATTCAGTTTGTTTACATTCTGAGAGGGTTCGTCCTATTCTGACCTGGATCTGTCGATCTTGAAGAAATGATTGGAGCCATTTTAGGGGGGTCCCAACAATATCAAATTGTGTCTGGAGTTTGTATAGTAGACCTTCATGCCATACAAGTTCATAAGCCTTTTCAATATCAAAGTTCCAACTGTCAGACCCCTTCTTGCAAATCCTACTTTCACAGCAGTTTCTAACCTAATCACATTATCCATGGTTGAATGTTTTTTTCTGAATCCACTTTGAAAAGGAGATAAAAGCTGTCGTTCCTCAATCCACCAGCGTAAACGGGTTTCAACCATCCTTTCCAAGGCAAGGAAGTAGTGATATAGGCCTATAACTATTAGGATCTTCTTTAACTTTTCCAGGTTTTAAAATTGCAATAACCGTAGCTTTCTTCCATTGAGCAGGAAAGGTGCCTTCTTTCCAACACCTATAAATTGATCAAGAATAACCTTGGCTTCATGCGGGAGATGTTGGATTAATAGGTTATGTATGCGATCTTCACCTGGAGCTGTTGGTTTTAGACATTGAATAGCATTATTAAGTTCCACTATTGTGAATGGTACTGATGATGAGGGGAATTTGTATTCATCTCAGATAAGTAGAATGAAGATTTTTCCTGTATCTTTCTCCCATCTTCCTCAGTGTGATTTATTGTGTTACTGCGTGTTTGGAATACTTCTACGAGGAGATTACGTACTTCCAAGTGGTTTGTCAACCACTCTCCATTTTTTAATAAAATGGGAGTTGAATTTGGCTGACTTCCATTTACTAATTTAAAATAATTCTAAACTTTATCAACTGGAGTTTGTCTTGATATGTTATTACAGAAAGAGCTCCATGCTGTTCTCTTGGCTGTGTTTATCTGCCTACGACAGATGGCATTAAGTTTGGAATATTCCTGAAGGTCTGCAGGATTTCTGGCCTATTGACCTACCACTGACTGTACAGATTACAGCACATGTTTGGGACTTTTCCACCTCTTATGGTACTGTGACGTGTCCTTAATATAAGGCCTTCATTACCTCATTAAGTTGAGATATAGTTGAATGAAGTTCACCGACACTCTCTTTGTGTTCTAGATCTCCAAAGCGATTGAAACTTTTCTTGTTCCGAATTGGTTCTCAATAGGAATATGAGCTTGTTTATGGCCTGGACTCTATGAATCTGTCTTGAATATGTGAATAACAGATGATGAAGTGTCCGTGTTTATTGATTCCTATAATGAGACTAGGCGAGCCATATGTCGAGGTACTCAACAATCCTGCGAGGCACGATTCCAGGGAAAGAGGGAAGGCAACTTTTGCATACTGTGCGAAAAGCGAGACCCTTACCTCCATCTAGTGGCCTGGCGAAGAACTTCAAGGTGTTCACTTACGAGTGATGACGAGCGATGAGGGAGCATTCGGTGAGCAATAAGAGAGTATATTTGAAAAGCTCACGGTGTGCTCACATTTTTCTCCCTAAACGCTCGGAATTTTCTAAGAGTGTAGCCGACAATGCCTCGTACTCTCATTGTTGGTAGTGAGCACTTCGTCCGGGAACGCTTTCAGTAAATCTCTATTCTCATCGCTGAAATTAGGCCATGTAACGGCAGAATTGTAGGGCTTTTGGAACTGTTGACCCAATAAGTATCGCCTCCGGGTCATGAGCTTTTGTCCTTCAGTGACACCTACAATATTCAAACGAGACGCACCGAATGAATTTGGAACGCCCAGGAATCAGACGGAGAAGGGAAAAATGGGTCCTGCCATCAAAGGCTCGCGAGTTCCCTTATGTAACAATATACAGTGAACTACGTCTCATAGCATTCTAAAGAGAAATAACTTGAATTTCAAACAGACATGCTTTCAATCAATAATAATAGATACATTTCGACATCAGGGAAACCCCAGTTGCTTGTATGCAAATTCTCAGGGAGTTCCGCTCCGTGGCCTTAGAGTGAGAGCGCAGTTTTAATTCGGAACGCCCGGGTAGAATAAAGGAGTATTAAGAGTTCGGCCGAGATGCGGATCGGCTCCATAGGACCGATCTGACACGTGACACGAGTGCGAGCCATGATTTTGTGAGCACTTCGCCCGGGAAGGCGTTCGGGACATTGCTACTCTCACCGCCGAAATTTGGTCTCATTACGTGAAAATTGTGAGATTTTTTGGACTTTCGATCCGCTAAGAATTGTTTCCAGGCCATAAGTTTCCGATTGGCATTTCACTCCTGAAAATCCAATGTCTGTGCGCTCACCAGAGACCTTGACGTCCCTTGTGCACCGTCTGCCTCAATCTGATCACGTGACCTTGAAATGGTTAAACGTTTTGGTGCTTCAGTTTGAAATTCATGTCTCCAACTTTTTTGCACCTCTTTCACGTTATCCGTTTTCCAATAACACTTCAAAATCCACTCACGTAGCTCAAATGTCAAACGAGGTTCTGCTATTTTAATGTGTACTGATTACCCATAGAGTATTGCGTGCGATCGTGTGATATTACACTAACACATTCCAGCGGTATTATTGCAAACTATTATAAATCATCACCCTTCTATCAACATTTTTACATGTTGTATCAACGTTCAAGGTGTGTATACATTATTTTAGGGACACCCTGTAAATTTGGACACGATCGTTAAGCTCCCCTACCGGGGACCTTGCCACCGAGCCTTTCTCGGTCTGGCTGGGAATATTCCAAGAGAGTAGTAGTCCTTCGATTGCCATCTGTTGAAGTCTTCGCTTTCCGTAGGGGATTTGAGCCCCAATGCGATTTCATTTATCGTTCATTTGGCTATTTTCCCGTTCTGGAAGTGCTTGCTCGGAAGGACTCTTGGGTGATCTTTTATCACACCCGAATCCACACCTCCACAATTGAAATAAACACGTGTTCAGTCGCCATCTCGATTCATTTGTGGAAAGCTTTCGGTTCAAATAATCGAGATGGATGTCTCATTCAGAGATCAGAAAAATGTTGGCTGCCGCCCTGGTGCCGATGGGCTACTGCATACATGGGCTGACCACTGCGATGTGGGTCAACTCTCACTCGCTGCCAACATGAGCCCAGCGTTGTGGGTCAACTCTCACTCGCTGCCAACATGAGCCCAGCGTTGTGGGTCAACTCTCACTCGCTGCCAACATGAGCCCAGCGTTGTGTCCTTCATGGGTATCTCTTCGAGAGGGAGAAGGTAGCGAGAAAGAAATTTTAGCGGAGATGTCGGGGCCGTCCTTGCATGTTCATGCCCTTTTTTTCTATCAACTCGTCATAGCAAAATTTCAATCTTCCCGAAACGAAACATCCTCAACTGGAATGAGAATGGGACGTATCGAATGATCGGTTGCAATGATGATCAAATTTGAGAAGTATCTTGACCTTGAGCGCTTTCTTGAAATCCATGTTACTCTAAATAAAAAAATGACTGTAAGTACTTCGTCTCCTGAGTGATTTAAAAGTCCCTTTCGACATTTACTCGATCGGCCTTTTCTCCTATCAAATTTTTTGCATTTCTGCATTACCTCCATCGACGAGTTTCTTGTCGACATTTCTTCTTTCGACATTCAGAAACGCACCGGCAGAATGCCGTCGGCGCTGAAAGTTCCTTTCGACCAGTCTCAAGTCCTTCGTGTCTTCACTCTCCTTTCCTTCCTAAAACATACATGAACAAGATTTGCAACAACCTAGACCGCTGTGTTTTCTCCCCCACTGTTCTGGGTCCCCAACCATTCCCGGCACGCTGTTTCATTGCTATTCCCTCCGTTTCAGTTTCAGTAATGTATCACGCCGATATGAGACGGCTTACATCCCCATATCTAACTTCTATCACGTTTTAGATCTTCCTTCAAAACTATTGCCGACAACGACATTTTCACTCACTTGACGATATTAATTTCTTTCCTTCCAGAACAGGCTGACATCGAAAATCATAGAGGACATTTAAAAAAAAAATCATAAATCGAAAGCAATTGAAAATTAAATCCTCCATCGCAAGACCCAATTTCACGGTGAAAAATAATTTTTTTTCTAAATAGTTATCAAAGCGAAATTATGCAAAAATTATTTTTGATATCCAAGAGAACGTGTATTTAATGCGTGTAATGAATTTCCCACGGCATTTTATTGGAAAACAATATCCCAAAAAAACAATAGCGGGATCCAATACAACGAAGTAGGGATTCCTCAAATTCCTTTCGAATTTTTTCCCCATCGACCCAACCCAGAAGAAACCGATTCCCTTCGAAGCAGCAAATGGAAACCCAAAAAAAACGTCAAGGCTCCCCTCCGTCGATCAAGTTCTTCGCTTCCTCCTGGGAAAAAAAAAATCAATATTCCACCTGTAAAACTTCTTTCGCCAGTTCCATCATGAACACTTAAGGTGGGAAGGATCCGATATTGTTTTTAAGCTAAGTTAGGTGCGATGGAATTTCGGACGTTTGCAAATTTCCCCGATTTTGCGAATTTTAGCAGGACGACGCCGGGATGGCGACAGAAACGAAACAAATTTCATGGCATGAAATGTTTGCTGGATGTTCTGTTTTCATTCGACTCTTAAATTCGACGATAGGGCCACAAAATTGAATGATAATGTTCGAGGTCATCCCGTCGACGGCACAAGATTTCTCGCCGTTTCCTTGCAAAAAAAATTCGCGTAAATGACATTTGAGAAAGCTTTAATAACCCCTTACGGATGGATTCATTCCATCCTCGATGTTAATCAGAAACGCGTTCGTCCTTTCGAGAACTCGTTCCGGAACTCAGCGAAGAAAAACAAGCATGACTATCATGCAATGCATGACTCGGCCGTTGCGCGACTTCTTCCATCGCTTGTATGTGCGATCCAGACCTCGAAAAGTCCGCATCAGCGTGAGGTCGCAATAAGAGTTCCACGCTGAGGCCTGGTATACGGCATCGAGTCCACTTTCCTCATGCATTTACAAGCCCGGCCGTTGAATTCACTCCCGAGCTCACGTTGCAAGAATGAATTCCTGAAAGACGTAAATTTAGCCAGGAAAACAATTTTCGAGGAACGTTTCCTACCTGAGAAACGCCGTTCCGACATCCGCGTTTCCTGCAAGCCACGTATTTCCCGACGAGGACGTTGAGGACGAGGACGAGGACGGCGTCGAATACGACCTGCAACGCGAAGCTCACCGTGACGAACATCACGTTCTCCATGCTGTGGAAGTCCCAGTCCGTCTTCCCCGGCGGGTACATCACGGCGAGCTGCAGGTACCAGGTCCCTTGCAGGATCACGGAGTAGCAACGGAACAGGCCGGCCGTGACGTGGGAGGACTTCAGCAGCTCGGTGGAGACGGCGGCGATGTTGGCCAGGATCACGTACTTCAGGGCCGCGAAGCTCTGAGACGAGGCGGAAAATTATTTAATTAAATTACAGAATCACAGAAAATTACTGATTCGGAAAAATTACCCTTTCCTCCAGGGGACTCGCAGATCCCGTGAATGCAGCGAGGATGTACTGAAGGGACCCGCCGAGGATGGCGGCGGCATAGTCCGAATTCGGCGGAACCGATGCCAATCTGCACTCCTTGACGATCATGACGAAAGCGAGCAACAGGGGACCGAGATAGCTTCCGGCGTGTTCGATCCACATCATACCCATTCCGCGATGGTAAGCCGCTTCGGCTGAAAATTGCCACGAGCGAGTTCAACTTTTTAATGAAAAAGGTTTATATTCAATTCACGCCAGTCGGAGAGAAATCAGAAGAAATTCTCATACAGATGAGCCCGATGAGGCTGATGACGGCGATGAAGACGTAGTCCCATGGGAATTTCCCAGGGCTGAATCGTAGGGAATTGCGGAAACGGGGTCCCGCGTGATCCAGCCGACTCCGGTGCCACCTCGTCAACGTGTTCCACGTCATGAGGAGGCCGACGACGAGTAAGCCGAAAGCCGGCACCGCTTTCCCCGGTGGCTGCCGCCTCATTTCTCCTCCTCCGATCTAGACGACGTTATTCCCCGAGATCGTTCGCAGGAAGCCTTGGTGCCCGGTGTCACCTCTCAGACTCTTCAAGTCTCAGCAGACTGCAAAACCGTGCGGTCGTGGGTTTCATATTATTTAACCTTCCTATTATGTTCGGGTCTATATGACCCGAAACACTAATTCAACCTGATGTAGCTTCTATGTATTTCATCGAAAAAATCTGAAAATTTTTTACTTTTCCTAACTTTTTGAATATATTTACGACTTCAAAGGCGAACTCATTTCCGCGAAGCATTACTGAAATATTTGTGACACCCCCTCCTGTTATGCTCGGGTCTATTTGACCCGATTGCAATACTAGTGCATTTTCAACATGGAGAGAGGAGAATGTTTTTCACGCACACCGTTCTCTGCTTCCGTCGTCATTTCTGCACGACTGCCTAGACCATGCAATGACTCGAGCTCCTTTGCTAGACTGAGTTCAACAAGCAGCAAAAAAGAGCCGGATGTACTTTTTGTCTCTCCGCTTATGACAAAAAAACATCAACTGAACGTCGTATGGAGAATATATTTGCAATTTGAGCCCAAGTACGCGTCATGTGCCTTGCAAAATCAGTTATAAGTAAGGGTTTGTCGCAATTAACAATTTTGGATATCAGTTTTTGTTGGAACTTTTTGGAATTAACTCAGTGTCAACAATAAATAGGTATGCAAACATAGCTAATAAAATAATGAGCACATGTGTGATAAATCCTTTTGCGATAAGAAATCACGAGGCAGCAAAAAACTCAAGCGAATTCCTATACAAATAAAAGGAAACGTATATCGGGTCAGGGTGACCCGAACGTAAATGGTGTACCTAAAATGGGAACAGAATAGGAAGGTTAAATAGTTCTCGGAGCACGAGTTTCCATTCGTATACTTTCCTTTATAACTATTACTATCAGTTTATAGTATGTTTAATCTACTTTTTCTAGATCGTGGAAATGTCCCCATGTATTCACAGCTCGGTTTTTGTGTCTTACTTTGCAGCTCCCTCTCTTTTTGCTATCGAACGAATAATGAAGTCTCGAGTATATGGGAATCGGTGGCTGCATCCTATCATGGTAAGAATTATGAGTGAAATAGACTGGACACTCATCCGATCGGGGAAATATCTGTGATACAGGTAGCGCAAAAAGGAAAGAAGGAGCTCGAATGGGATTTTCTTTCAATGCTAATTCACTGTTAATGTTCTTTGCACGCCAGGTTGTGTGAAGCACACTAAATCCTCATGGATGTGTGTGGAGTATGACAAATAAACTCCACTGTGTGGAACCTGCGAAGCGCGAGAGGGCATGATCAATAGTCATGAATAATCAAAATGAGGAACTTACAAATGAAATCTGCTCTCACGATTGACACAACTGGAAACGGCCGAAAGAGACAGGGAAGAGCTCTCCTGGCCACGCACACTCTCCCAGTCTCGGAAGGCGAGTGCCACCCTGGAGGAGGAGGGCTGAGCGACGCGCCGAGGTCGGAATGGTCTCGAGTAGGAGCTCCGCCCAGAGAGAGGATGCGGGCAGGAGGCTGGTCACGTGGAGGCAAGCCGGTTGCCTCCACGTGGGGTTTGCATATCCCAGAGGTTTTCTTGACGAGTTGATGACCTAAGCTAACATAAGCCCGGGGCCCTTCTAATAAGTCACATACGAATCGCCGGGGTTGAAAGTGATGATCGGTAGGCTTTGGTAACGTCTATTACCTCTCTTCAACCTCCTCCCGTAGCAAAAATTCAGCCTCCTCATATTCCTCTCTGAGAGCATCAACAGGAACGAAATGTGGCATGGGTCTTCTCTCAACGCAGAATCGCTCCAGATATGTGGAATTCCATCTCCCTGGGGTTGTGCTGAATCTCGCTTTTTGAAGATGTGAAGATTCATTCCGGATTTTTTTTCCCCCCCCCCCCCCCACCCCTGTGAATAGCCACTCCTGGGGAGTTTCCGAGGAAGGGGACCAACCAAACGAAATATCTTGACTTGTAGATGACGAAAAGTGTCCTTTTTGTTGCTTCCATTGCACCATTTCGCCATTAAAAAATCACTTTATCTCTCGTTCATTTCGGCTTAGCGTGATGGCTCCGGTCCCGTCCTCCAGTGTTGCCGGATATCGCACCGGAATCACATCAGATTCATGACTTCTTCGGCCTTAGTAACTGTGTCTAGAGCTTCCGTTTTTTAATGTATGGGATAATTTAGTGCCCAATTTATGAGACTAGCCAAGATTGAAATGATTTTGGGGGCAGTGTCCGATCGATTTGATGGGATGTGGAGATATCTCATCCGGACATCCCTGAATTAACAGGATGGCGCCCAGGTTGTATTCCATGCTTCCCAGAGGCATTCTTTCCTCGGAACTAGTCGAGACGGTTCGACGTTCAACGATCCCCAACGTTCCTCGCCCGCACCGAAATGGTTCATGAAACTCGAAACAGACCTCGAATCGGTCTAATGTTGCACGTTCTCCCTTAAAAGGGCCATGAGAGACTGAATAGGCCTGCGATCCCTCACGAAAAAGTTTCGCATTAGAATTTCTTCCGAAATGCAACAGACTTGCATTTGACTGTAGTTAAAAGGACTGCCACTGCTATCACAATGCATCCATCTAGAAATTATGTTTTAAATGCATTCAAAAAGTATTGATAGTGAACATGTATCTACAATTGTAATGCCAAGAGATTGCATGGTCATTGTTGCAACTTTTGAGCATTTACTTGGCCGCAGTTACATTGCAATCGCAAAGTATTACACGAGCTAAATATATGAAAATGCAATTTGGGCCCTATGGGAAGCTACAATGGTTATGCAATGAAATGCCCCTCGAAACCTGACTGACGTCCGATAGCAATTTGCGCATGGAAATACATGAATGCGAAACACTAACGTCGTCCACGAAGAGAAAATGGCGTTTCACGGCCGTACAATTCTTTCGACCCGGAGGTACTAGGCAGCTGTCGGCACGTGCAGGATCGTGACGAGCGCGAGTGACATCGCCAGTTGAGGGCCCGATGATCCTCGGTTGCATTTGAGAAGATGGGATGAGCTCGTCACCCGCCATCTATTAACGGCTGATTGAATTTGACAGGGTTCTTGGCGATCTGATGAAAACGGGCGAACGAGGTGCCGTTCAACGATTTGAACGAGAAGCAGTTTGTTTCCACCAAAGAGATTGTATAATGGAGGGGCCTCCCCTTATGGCGTGAGACGCTGCATCCTTCCAGGCTCGGCCGCCATCTTACTGAAGTCGCACGAGCAAGGAGTTCATAGCAGACACGTGAAGAGAGGGAGGGCAAAAGAGGGAACTTTCCCCGAGCTATATGCCTGGGGGCCTCCACGCCGGGACCCAACCGATCACGCTATTCATTCCCACATTCCACGTGGCGGAAGCACTTGTAAGTCTCGAGGCACCGAAGGCCCCTCCAGAGACATCTATATACACTCTATGGTTTCCACAAATTGCGCTGATTCCTTGTAATTTCCGCTTCTTTGTTCTTGGCGTAACATTAAGTCCCGTTGTTCATATGTAACCCTCATTTTCGGACCTATCAAAGAACTTTCAGCTTGAACCACTCTGGGCGTAACTTTAGAAGCGCCCTATAGTGGTGAGTTATTAACGTTACTGTCTCCATGTCCTTCCACCATGATGTGATGGAAGAACGTAAGAGCTTTCTACTTCTTTTCCTCTTTCAATGTTTCTTAGTTGGAAAAGAACATAATGAACATTACGAAGCATGTGGAAAATTCTTTGTCATGGTGTTCATATGATAACAATGAATAGCATCTTCAAGCGAATAATCTTTCCGATTTACGTGGAGACATCAAAGAGTTCCGGGACTGACATTTTTATGACGCTGTGGTGACTATTTCCGACTACTGATGGTTATATCCGTCTAGGTAGTCCTCTTAGGCATCTTCACATATTTTTTCATGTTTCATTTTTTCATTGTCAATTTTTTCTTTTTCATCAGGAGTCGAAAAAAGTCACCAAAGCGTCATAGAAAATTCAGACCCAAAACTTTTTTATCATCTCTCGTATATAAGGATATACGTGTGTAAGGATACGAGCCCACGTATCCAGAAGTATCCACGCAGAAGCTCTGTGAAAGAAACAACAGTTGATGCCATAAGATAACAGAAGTAAGTTCCCCTTTTTTCATCATGACATTGATGCACAAAAAGGTATCATCATAGGACAAAGGAAGATAATGCGTGACTGGCCGGGACAAGACAACGCTGATTTGCAGCTTGGGCGATTTTGAGAGACGGGAAAGGTTTTCTGAGAGGAAAAGTCGAAAAGACTAGGACCGTCATGGTGAGCATCTTCAAGATGCGCATTTTAAAATGCGACATGGACTCCAAGCTTCGATTACCCGTTTCCCAGGAGGACGGGGACGCGAACGTATTACTAGGCGTTCAACTTCCGGATTTTCGAATGGCAGTTTGGCCACGCGTTCCAGATCTGGAACGAAGAGTAACACCCACGGATCTCACCCCAGATGGTGTGCAAACGACACCTAATTTGAGGGCATGATCGATTAGGTGATACAAAGCTAACGTAGAACCAGGTAAACTCACGAATCCCCAGATATCCAAATGCAATGGATTTCCCCTTTGTTTTTTCATCTACTGCAACTAAATTTTGTTTCCTTAAGAAAGGGTTTCACTATAGGGATGAATGCGTCAGTTTTCTTCCTGGACTAACTTTCTTCATTCCTTTGTTCTTCGTGGTCGCACGTAGACATTCCAACCCTTGGCTACAACCAGAGCTCGTCTGTCTTATTTGTCCATCATTCCCCATCCCCAAAAACACATTATGATTCCTCACTGTCAATTTCTCATGGCAAAGTAACCGAAGTACAAGTCTGGGTTGCACCCTACTTCTCTGATGTCAGTTGCTGTCCTGGGGGATATTTGGCTGAAACCCTGGTCGTGGATGTGAGATAATTGTCAAGAAATCCATCTCGAGCAAAGAGTACATTTCGACAGTCGGGAAACCCTTCCTGCAGAAGTGAGACAATCGTCTAGAAATCCAACCTGGGCATACTAAGCCTTGAATTTCAGCTACTTCGCCATCAATATTATCTTTCCTTCCTGGATGACTGGCTTGAACGAACCACGCGCTGCACCGAAGCGCCTATAAAGTCGTTCCTGATTGGTGGCTCCAGCGTCGCGAACGCATTCCCGAGAGAACGGCTGGAGGAGTCCCTCCGCGTCTTAGACGTCTTCCTCGCGCGTTTTAAACTGCTGGTGACGTCAGCCGTCCTCTCAAGAACGGATGACCAAAACTCTCTCCTGCTGGATGGAGCTCCCTTGTCGTTCCTACGTGCGATGACCGCTTCTTAAAAACGGGGATGCATGTGCAGCGCCTGCTCGCTACTTCTTACAAAAGTGATATGATGAAGCGTCACCAGATTCTAACATTTCAATCGGGCCGATAGATTTTCTGCAGAGTATGGCAAGGGGTTACCTATCCCGGTGGGAAAACCTTTCTTGCTAAGCAATATGTCTTCTTCCTCTTGAATCGCTTCTTCATGTTTTCATGACTCATGAATCAACGAACCAGCTCAGAGGACGCGACATGGACAGGGCCCACCGCAGGAAATCCCGTTTTATTTTCACAGTGAAATCTTTGAAACCCATGCTCACATAAAAATCCAAATGGACCAAATCGTGCAGATTTCATCCAGAGAATCCTCATTCATTCAATCACGCTAGAAATGAAATTTTACTGACCATGTTGTCAATGGGAAATGCAAATGGCAACTGAAGATATGAATGACATTTTTATAGTCCATCTTGCCACACGTTTAACCCACAAGGGAGATGTTTAAAGCCATCCATCTTCCACTCCCCTGAGGGTGATTTCCCTTTGACCCCTCCGCCTGACGCTGGCCCGACGCTCCTGGGGGGGGGGGGGGGGGCATCACGTATGAATGATTTTAGAAATCTTGATTAGATGCCTGACAAGTGCAAAGAACGGCTAGGTCCACCACTCAGAGCCTCGATACCCTTTTCTACATTTCGACAGGCTGATGACAGCATAAAATTAATAAACTATTAGTGGCAGGTAATCCTGCCGCAAATCGTAGGAAACTAAATGCCCTGTTGTCGTGGAAGGATTCGCCATAACTTTCTGAAACTACCACATTTAAGGTATTGCCAACGTTCCACGGGAAGTTCCTTGGGAACGTCCTATTGACTGCTTAAATGTCCGAAATTTAGAGCGGTCAAAAACAGTTCAAATCGTGCTTACTCTGAAAGAGTATCATCAGATTCATCAAAGACCCGAATTTGACATTCTCAAGATTGGCGTCATCTAGCGTTGGTTGTACAAACCTTTGGTTCAAGCCATTGTCCTATGGATACCATGGATATGCTTCAGGAAAAGATATCTAACGTTCAACAGATGTCCTTCCAAAAAACGGGATGTTTGGTGATCAAGCTGCACCTTAACTGAGCACACAAAAGGTGCACATCCGTGTACATTAGGCGCCAAAAAAAAACTTTTTGAACTTATTTCCACCGTCCTTAAGAGTTTCCACGAGCTACGTGGGCACTTTCATGTGTACAAAGCTTATTGGTCCACGTGGCCCCTTGGCACGTCAAAAGCGGAAGAACGGCCAGACAGAGGGAATGCGGATCGCTTGATCTGTGTTCATCCCGTCTTCTCTGAGGGTGGTTAAATTGGGTTTATAGTAAAAAAAAACCCGAAGTATAGTAAAACCCAAAAGAGGTGATGGGACGTTCGCCTTAGTAGCGAGTCAGAAAGGGTGATATTCCTATGTGGGAAAACGAAAATAGCAGTGGCACTTACCGTTCATCGAAAGAAGGCCTTCTCTGCCTTCGTTCAACATGCCAGTTCCCCTTCCAGTATACTCCAAAGAATAATGTAAAAAAGAGAATAATGTAAATACTTGAGAACTTCAAATTTCTTAATTTGACGAAATACTCCGCTAAAATTGGTACCTTTCGATTCCTCCCATCAAACATTTTGGATTGATAAACTGTACCTAAGGAATATAGATAAGGGTGAGTGGCTGAAACTTGGTATACAAATAGCTGTTAGATTCCTGACTCCAGAAAAATTCCAACTTTGTGGGTTAGACCTAGTCTTACAAAATGACACCCCCAAAAATGCGCCCCCAGACTGACGCTTTGACCTATGCCATTCTCAGGCACACTCTACCTCCATCAAAACGGAAGGAATGTACATCTGCTAGGTTGCAGACTCCAGAGAAGTCCAACTTCGAATGTGCGACTTTTGGGGTAAATGTCCTCGGGGCACGTTTCGAGAGAGGGGGGTACTGATTTCGCAGGCCTAGGCCCAACCCACTGATGGACGTCGAGGCCAAAACCACTCGCATGCAATTTCTTCCTTCAGGGGAGCGGGAGGAAAAATAAATAGCTGTTATATTCCATACCACAGATGAAATTCGACATAGAAGGTACGTGCCCCAACGGGATTCAGTTACCAGGCCTACATATAATCCTTGGACAGGCACTCAGACCTGCAGCATTCCTGACGGACCCATTCGCATCCAGGAACTTCTCAGCCCCACCGACCGAGAATCCTATAGTCCTAGCCCGAGGCCTTTCACCAATGCTGCTTGGTCTGTAGGGAAGGTCAAGAGTTGGCACGTACCGGTAGCTTGCAGATGCAAATGGGTTATATATATATTTTTAATAACGAGTTTGTTTGCCGTCGGGCAGATGAACTCGCTATGGTCGCGCCTTCGGAGCATCACGTTCCAATATGGTAATTCATTCATTAAAATATTTTGAAAGAGGTAAAAACGTAGTACTAGTGAAAGTATGTGCCTCTCAAAAAGAACGAACGGTTTCATCGAAATAATTACTCCGACTGTTTCTAATGTGCCTAACTACAATTCTTGGTGAGCTTCAAAGACGAATGCCATGAATAGATGATTAAACTTCTTTGGTCATTGTGCCAAACCAGGCACACGCATAACTGACGTGGTGAATTCCCTTAGAACACAGCTTTTCAGTGGGTCCGCTTTTCCAAAGCCATTTTTACACAGCAAAAATGGTTAAATAATATTAGGCTGAAACTTGGTAGGTATGTAGTCTTTCGAGTACTGACTTAAGCAAAAATATTTTTTAGGGGAAAACCCCTCAGAGCACTTTTTTTCACAAGGCGCATTTTCCCATGTCTTCTTTGATCCAACAAAACAGAGAACGTTGAAACTTTGAGCAGCCACCCTTTGGTATATTTTTGTGCCTGATCACTTCCATCATCCCAAGTTTGCCAGGCAAGCAAGTTTTTTCGTGTGGTTGAACGAGACTAATGTTTCGTGAATACCCCAGGGGCCAATGAACATAACGTGCGTAGCTTGGAATCCTTTGCCAAGTCCCCATCTAATACTGTATATAGGGTCAACCTACCCAATTCTGTCACTAAGACTTTAGTGAAAATTAAACTATGCTTAAGTGTTGCAAACTAAAAAATGATATATCTATTAATAAATAAAATTTAAGTAGGCATATAGTGCAGCTATCAAACGGGCGTTCATGGCATCATATAAACTGTAATAGTTAACTCTGTGAAAGGCTATAGGTGCGAGTACCACAGAATTAGGTAGGTTTACCTTACTGGGTGCATCATATGTCTGAATTCAATGGCCCAGAGAAGTATAGCCTATAAGCCTCTCGCGTTAGCCATCGCGTGAAGCCAAGACTATGCCTTTCTGGGTCATAGGCTAGGCCACGGATCCGTATGATTCCTGACATGTTGTGACGGATGAGGATGGCATCAAAAAGACATGTGACGGATGAGGATGGCATCAAAAAGACATGTGACGGATGAGGATGGCATCAAAAAGACATGTGACGGATGAGGATGGCATCAAAAAGACATACTGAATGTCCTGAGTTCGGTGGTGTAATGGTAGCACACCTGAACGGTAATCAGGAGGCCGTTCCCTGACTTCCTTTCGGCCTCTCACGCCTTCCGTCATCCCGTCCTTCTAGCCCCCCCTGGAACAATGTGATGCACCCTTTATTGATGATAATGAGAGACTTGACCGACGCATATTCCAACCATGTTCTAGGTATGATGAGAGGCTGAAGCTTGGTACATGAATAGCTGTTAGATTGCTGACTGCAGAAAAATTCCGAATTTTGGGGTACATGCCCTGGGGCACCTTTTTTCTTGGGGGGGTGGGGGGGGGGGACTGATTATGTTAGCCTAGGCCTAACTTACGATTAGGACGCTTAGGCCTGTGCCAGTCTCATGTATTCATTTCCTATAACGAAACTGGAAGGAACTTGAATAGCTGCTACATAACCGACCCCAGAGAAATTGTGACGCCGAAAGTCGGACTTCAGAGGTACATGCCTTGGGGGACGCATTTCCAGCGGGGAAGGGAGAGGGGCTAATTTTATTGGCTTGGGCCCAACTCATGGATGGATGCCAAGACTTACATCTGCACGACTCCCTCCGACTTATTTCTTTCAATGAATCGGAACACGAGCAGCTGTTGGGTTGCAGGCTACAGAAACACTCCGACTGTGGGGGTACATGCCCTGGGAAGACATTTCAAGGGGACTGATTTCGGAGGCCTTGGCGTAACCCACGAATGGACGCATAGGTTTATATTACTCGCATCCATTTTCTTCCATCAAGGAAGTGGGAGGGAAAAAAAAGCTGTTGGATTGCGTATTACCAATAATGTTGGACGTTGCAGTTGCGTGCCGAGGGGACAGATTTAGTTGGCCTATATCTAACCTTCGGACATACGCCCAGGTCAATGCCAATTTTGACATTCGCTTCAAGGTACTTTCGCCTTATCGACATTGATCGACAATAATAATCGACATTGTACGTCTTGCGGTGTTCACGCCTTCGATACGGACTTTTATCGATCTCGACGATGTGCGTATCGTCGGTGAAGTCCATCTCTACCGCTTTTCATGTAGGCTTATTAGACGGTTTACACGTCTCTGCTGAAAAGTCCATACCGAACCCCCGGGTCTGTATCGGGAGCGGGGGTGTGAATTCATCTCTCCCGTTGCACTGTCAGGGATGGCATGAAAAGAAACCTCGAAATGTATTTGGTTCGGTGGTGTAGAGTAAAACTAATTATCCGCCAATTAGGAAATCACCGGATCGATTCTCGCCGCTCCATTGTTTTTCTTTTGCCATGCCTTCTTCACCCCCCCCCCCCCCGGGCTATTACGTTCTCGAGAATAGATCCGACAGCATTCTCCCCCCCCCCCCCCCCCCGGGCTATTACGTTCTCGAGAATAGATCCGACAGCTCCAATGGCCGGAGGGAAAGTGCTCGGTCGAGGGAGCGAGACAGACACCCGGACCCGGGCAGAAGATGGAGCCGCGCATGCGCACATTGCACTGCGGAGATACAGACGCCCAAGCATAATATGTATGTAGAATGTGATGAGAAAAACTCCCTACAATCTTAGAATTATTATGTTCAAACTCTGAAGTGAAGATCGTATGCGTCAGGAGGAACAATAAATGACACACTGAATTTTTACATGCCGATTCTCTTACATAAAGTCACGTGACGCCACCATGAATTTCCTAAAGTGACTAATCTTTTAGGTGCAAGCGCCGAAGGCACGAGAATAGCCAAGACCATTAACTAAGGGGTTTCACCGCATCGTTAGCGGTGCGCTTCGAAAAGGAATGCTTGAAATGAATCGCGAATTTTATTTGATGATAATGCGTGGAAGTCGCGTCCATAGCGAGATAGTAAACTATGGAATAGCCGGCGTGAGACGAATTGGGTTGTTGGTGCTTTGGCCGTCGTCATGATATTGTTACGTTCCGGACGCGATTGACACATTTTTCTCCGTTGGTGGAAGTCACGACACAGGTGTTTCTGGTCTATGAAAAGGACTGGTTTCTTTTCATGATCCCTTTCTTTCTGCGCAACGTTGTAATACACGAGGGGACGGAAGCTGGCTCTGTCGTCGCAGGGTCTCTGGGCGGGTGATCAGCTTCTCGGTACGGTGACTTACATAATTCGGAGGAAAGGATAAAGTAGACTTTAACTCGCAGGCAAAAGCATTCAGAACCGTAACTGTTATGAGCTTCTCGGCTCTCCCCGCCCAAAGACCTTATAAAGCATGACACAGATTAAATTGCACCGATTTCAAAATTCCCGCCTAATCTTATACGTAAGCAATCGCTATTTAAACTACCCTCATTGTAAAGCCTAAACATTCAGCTTTTGCTCAATATAAAAAGATTTGTGACAGCACTAGTAGTTACTGAAATAATTGCCATGGAACTCGAAGGCAGAAAGAAAATTCTGCACTTTTTTGCTGAAAATCCGTCGACTTCACATTCGGTCATTGCGAAAGCAACGAAAACGACGAAATCTACAGTGACTCGAGTTATAAACCGTTTCAAGAGGACTCAAACTGCTGAAAGAGCTCAAAGAACAGGAACGAAGACACATACACGTGATGAGGAGCTCTCTC
>CAJPEV010001578.1:0-62783 GCA_905338385.1 Darwinula stevensoni
GGTGACATTTCTGCAAACATGTTGACATTTTCTTGACAATGGTTTGCGTAAAATTGATATAAAATGGACAAAAAATTTACATTCATTTTCCGTAAAATTAACATAAACATGCTGTTTCGGGGGTTCAATCTTGAAATCACAGAAAGAAGAAAACAAGGAAAGATATGGAGGACTAGGCCCGTAAGAAATGCGTGCACGGTAAGAAAGTACATTTGCCCCCTCGCGTCACTTCAAAGGACCATAAATTAGATGCGGAAAATCCATCAATCAACTTCCTTGAAATATTCATCGAAACGGCTATCGTTGAATATGAAATGAAAATCAATGTTTGCCGACCACCATGGTCGGCGTTGACGCCGATACAATCGATCTATGACTGACGGAGGGCTGATGCTCATTCTAACAATGCTCTCGAGAATTTAGAAATCTGAAATTTGATACACAAATTGCTATTGGGATGCAGAGTTATGATGAATCGGATTTTGGAGTTGCATGCCCTAGGGGCACAAATTTTGAGGGGAAGGAAGTCCATCTGTGCATGTGTGGCACTTTCTGCTAGCCACGGGGTGTACGTCTCTCTCTCCCTGGGTCGCACTTTTTTTCCCCGAGAACGTAATAGCCCGGGGTTGGGGGGAAGATGAGTTCGGATGGCCTAATAGGACGAAAGAAAACAATGGCGAGGGCAGAAATCGAACCCGGTACCTCCTATCAATACTTATCAGCCAAGTGCGCTGCCAATATAGCACCAAACTCAAGGCGTTTGATGGTCCTTCTCCATGCCATCCCAACATTACAACGGGTGAGAGAGACATACTACACATCCCCCTCTCCCTGATTTGGGGATCCGATACAGTTCATTCCGCAGGGACGTTTAAAACGTCCCCGTGCATTACACTCAGAGTTTCCTTTCATCCCTAGGGGAAGGATATCTTCCTCACCGGGCTGAGATCTTCGCCCATAAATTTATCGAGACCTTAACCCACGTATCAATCGGAACCCCGTCCTCTTATGGATTGCCACTCTCACGAGGAGAGTGACTCCCGAGTGTGAAAACGGCGGGATCCCACCTGTAAGGAACAGAAGCTCTCGCGCTTGTATAGGAAAGAAAACCCGACGAAGAATCGCAACTATGAAATGCCGGCTTCCCGAAACAATATTTGCTGCATATTGTGACTACTCGTTGATTAACGAAGTTCTTTAGTGGCTATTAAGAGCAAATCATATATGATGAAAAACGAATTTCACGGCTCCGACTTTTACAACCGATACCGATTTGACCTGATCTGCATTATTCTCCTCATTGGCCTTCAAGAGGACATAGAAGCAGTTGCTCCCAGAAATCACCACAAAATCCATGTAATTCAAATCTGTGTTGGTTCACAGTACTTTGTTACAGGATCTTTTCAATCTGTGTTAAGTGACAGTGTGGAAGTCTCCATGTTCCTGCAAATGTAGGATATTTTGGATGGTGGCACTTGCTATGAGAGCAAGGTTTCACATTTTGTGACGCAACCAGATGATGGTCAGATGGCACAAGGAAGGGATGCCTTTGGTCAATTCCCAGGTGTGATTGATGTGATCGTCTGTATTCAGTTAATGAGCTTAATTTATTCAATCAGATGGGGTTCCATTTAATAAACGTCATATGCGTTTGCAACAGTGCATATGAGATCACATGTACGAGCTATGTCTACCCGTTGGCCGGTTGGGTCCACGATATTCAGGTACAGCACTAGGCCATACTGACCTAGTGGAGTACCAGGACTGATAGCCATGTAGAGTTGTATACCTGGACTTATGGCCTTGTTGCCTTGTATACATGGACCTATAGCCTTGTATGGTCAGTTCCAAAGTTCCAAAGAGAGAAACCTCTCGTTTCTCTCTTGAAGAAAGGTGCTTTCGCTTTCGCCAACGAGTGTGACATAACGGAGCACATAGGACGTCCATGGTGAATGCAATATTTGGGGCAGTGGAAAATGAGGCTCCATTGCCAACATTCAGAGGCCTGTACGACTTCGGCTTGGGCAAGCACCATCAACATTGCATGTGCTGTCCATTGCAAATGGTCTGGGGACTTCATGACTCTTTGAATGTCTTCATTGAAGAACAACCGAATAAACATCCAGATGGATATGCTTACCAAGGCCGTTTGGCACAGGCATGCACCCATTACAAAGCCATTTGCTCCTGTAGGCTGATATTCGTTTTTCGTTTGAAGGCTGCCATGCGGACAGAGGAAGAGGGCCGTTCCAGGATGTTAAGCTAGCTCGGCGTCCCTTAACGCTCTGCTAGGATAAGCAGTGCGATAAGACGGGAAAATGCAAGGATTCGCAAAATGAACAGCATCAGAAACAGAACCATGCAAAGATCTCAAGAAATTTCTGATTCTGACGTTGATAATTCGGATGATCCAGCTAGCTCAGGCCCACATCCCTTACTGCAATTTGATCGAAAACTTTTTTTCTTACTCTTACTTTTTTGTTTTATTTTCGCTTCTTCCAACACCATTGTATTTAATTATGTTAAGATGTTAATCCCCATTTAGTGGTGTTCGTGTTTTGAAATTACATTCACATTCCAGAAAAATAAATCCTTTGATTCGTCGTGTGTTTGCTTTTCTCTTGCGAAAACAAAAAAGGGTCGCAGAATGTGCGAACCGATCTGGCTAAAATAAATCACTAGGGAAGATGAGACTGGCAGTACAGATAACGGTTTGAAAGGGAGAGATTCTGCATTCCAGTCACAGAGCGCAACCCGTTCGACTCAGTGCATAAACGTTCGACCCAAGGCATGAAATGGCATGTCCTGTTTCGTGGGGCTATGCACACCTACTTTCTCTCACTGACCATAACTTTCATTCCTACCATAACTTGACTCATGAAAACAGGTAGTTTCAGGAGGCGGGGGAAGCAAAATGGTCGCATCTGGGCCGGCCATAATGGGCTAAGAGAAATCCAGGATTTAAACATTTAGATCCAACATTAAATTTTAAATTGTATTTGTGGAACTGAGCGCACAGGAAGGAAAATGTTGATTTCGCGAAAGTTAACCACCCACTCTTACGCTTTCTACCTTTTTCCTATCTTTAGGAAGGTTAAAGGTTAAAGAAAGGTTAAAGGTTAAAGAAAGGTTAAAATGAGACGCAGGATGCTCCTGTTCTGCATCCAGGCGTAGCACGAAGTTAAGTCAGACCGGTGTCCAGGAACTGCGTTGCATTCTAGCAATATTGATTGAGAGGGAAAGTCATCCATCAACTTCTCTTGTATTTCCTTTAAAAAAGTTAAATAAAGAAAAAAATAACCATGTTTCTCGGCCTGAAGGTCGCTGTTGACGTCGATGCAGTGAGGGAAAGGTTCAATACCGTACCCATACGCCTCTTATCCCAGTCATCCCTGGCCTTCCCGAGGACCCAGCCGCAAGGATGGAATCTTGTAGATCCTCGGCAGAGATACTCAAGATCATCCTCGTGTTCATATACTTGTCACGAGACGTCGCCTCCGTCGATTTGATCCCCTATTTCCGCGTGCATCCTGGGCAAAGATACGAGAATGTGACGTCAGAATCTCAGGAGCCCAGTCTCGGATCTTGCACCGTAAATTGTGTGCTGCAGGAACCGAGTGCCTGCCCCGCCTTCAACTATCGGGAGACAGATGGTTCGTGCCAGTTTATTCTCAACGGGAAGAACAAGCTTATTGAAGCCAATGGATACCTGTCCTACGTCCAGAGTGAGTCGAATGCTTCCCACTTTCATCTCGACCGGTTTGAAGACATGAACATGACTCTCGTCGAAATTGATAGATTTATGTGTGAGAGAGTATCCGATGATCGAGAACGCGAAGGTGTCCTTCGAGAGATGGAGCGGAGAATATCCAGCACCAGCAGGAGTGAACGTTATATTCCGTTGTGAACATCCGAATGGGTTCTCGGATGGAGCTCATCTCCACACTGCTCAATGCGCTTCCTTCATGCCAGATTCTTGGCGTATCTCCTTCCGGAAGAGTGCGGTGCAATGTGAGGGCATGGCAAACTATTTCTTCATGAGAACTGATTATTTTTATACAAATCTCATCTCATCTCTTTCATGATGTCCTCCTAGCAGTCGAATTAAAAACTGTTACACTTGCTTTTCTTTAGGACAAGGTTTTTCTTACGTTCTTTAATTTTGGAGGCGGGTGAATAGGAACAAGTATTGCCAGAACCATTTGAAAGTATAAGCTAATGAGACCAAAAGGATAAACGAGGTAGGTCTAGAACTATTAGAAAAGGGTTTCTTTGCCAAAGAATGTTTAATCCTACCGTTGACTATTCTCCACAGCCCCATAGTAGCACATAACATTGAAACAATATTAATTCCCCGTTAATATTGTATATTGAATCAATGTCGCTTCGATGTTATGCGGAACTAGGGCATGGGATTAATATTTCCTAGTCCGAAAGATGAAAATAATGTCCTAGGTAGGAGCATTAGTGTGCTGCCTTGGCAATGCTTTGGGATCCTGGTTGTTCTAGGAATCGGTTTCAGTTCTTGCTAACTTCTTTCCACAAAAATCTTGGAAAAAAGTTCTCAATGCAGAACCAGCGATGATTCCGATTGAAACTTCAAATTTTGTAAATGTTCCATTATGTTGCGAAAATGAGACAAATATTTTGGAAATAATATTGAAGATGAGCTCTAAATTTTGAAATTTTCCTGAAGCTGATCGTGCAACTTGGATCCACAATATTTCCGATTGATACGTTGTGGGTATGAGATTGACGATAATATAACATTTCAAGTTTCGCTTTTATCGCACTTACAGTATCTCCACAACTCTTTGTTGCTCATCGTCACTCGATCGCTGGATTTTGTTACTGGCAGGTGAAGAAGTGCATTTGTATCCAGAATGTCGTTTGACAGAAAAGGGCAAGGAATACGCAGGAGGAATGAGCGTGACGGAGTCGGGCAAGAAGTGCCTCTTCTGGAGAGATTATCCCTATGGAAGACCGGATGACTTCTCGAACATCCCATTCATAATACTTGACGAATTGATTTCTGATCTGGAACCCGGAAGGCCACCGTATGACTTATTATACGAGCGCCACTTCCTTAATCGAGACTCCGGGTCTCACCGCAACTACTGCCGGAATCCATCCAGGAGGGAGAGACCCTGGTGCTTCGTTTCCGAACCTGATATCCAGTGGGAATACTGCAACATCCCTTTTTGCACTGACGCAGGTGAAGTTTCCTTTTGCGCAGTTTCATGGGCAGGAGGGGACAGAGCAAATACATGATAGGCCAACAAAATATTCGATTATTATTAACGCTTCTTGGTGTAGTTTCTCCATAGCTTGAAACTATTGTAAAAGCGTGTCTGTATAGAACGTTTATCTAACGTGCGACTGCTCCCAAAAGATGCAAGATCTATTCCGACTTTTCCAGGCAGTAACACATAGAGAAACAAAGGTAGCACCTGAAAGTGCACTCACTGGTACGGTGCAATATATGTTCTAGGTGACGCCAATTCTTTCGCACATTCGCAATTAGTCCGAGGAGTTGTTCGCATTTCCAGCGCAATCTCCTATACTCTTTGTTTCATTAGATGGAAATGATGCAACGAATCTTCCTTCTGTGCTCATCGTTGGAGAGTTGAACGGATGTTCTTCATTTAGTCAATATTCCAACTTTGGGAAATTATTGGGGAACAGTGCTTTGGAGTGATGAAGATAATTAAAATTTCATTTTTGACGCAGTATGTATTGAACCATTTGGCATGTGCCTCCCAATGAGCAACTGAAGAGGGAGGACATAGTTCGGAAAAATTTTGGAATAAATTAATCACAATGTTTTGAAATAATAACAGATATCTTCTCACCAAGAAGACCTGCAATCATGCGACTGTTTGCTCCATTTGTCGAATGGAAATTGCGGATAATGTCGGTTTGGAAATAATGGATGGTGCAGCGATTTCTGCGACAACCGCTGCCTTAAAAGGTTATTAATATAAAGTACATGAATGATAGATACTGAGGGCAGTTTCTCGTTTTCGTCGCACCTGTTCCAACATAGGCCGAAGGGACGCTACACACAGCCAAGGGCAACGAGTGACCGTGTCAATCACAAATTCTTTTCGGATATTTAATTCCAAGTCAATAGGTTTCTTCGGGACAGATGCCAAATGAAACGGGACTTCTTTCTTGCCACCAGTCGCACCAGAGTGCAAAGTGACTCGATGGGGAGGGGAATACATGGGCACGAAGAACGTGACAATCCAAGGATGGCCCTGCCAGCCTTGGAGAAACGAAGAAGACATTGAAAATCTCCTGGCTTTCCCTGATCCCGATCGCGTTGACGAAGATCACAACTTCTGCAGAAACCCAAATACGGAAAAGGAAACCGTCATTTATAACCTTAATCCAAACGAAGCTCCTTGGTGCTACCTGGATTTTCGGGAAAGAGCTCCGTTTGGGTTCACGTGGGCTTTCTGCGACATCCCGTTCTGCGACCTGGGAGATGAAATACCTAAAGCCGGAACGGGAGTATATCCAGAATGCCGACTGTCAGAAAAGGGAAGGGAATACGTTGGGAGCCAGAGCAAGACAGAAACTGGCAGGGCATGCATACTATGGCATCCTCGACCTTACAAAATCCCTTGGGATTTTTACCCCAAAGGCTTTCGATACGAACTACATTTCATGGAAACCTTCAGGCGGATTGAACTCAACAACAACCACAACCACTGCCGAAATCCAGGTGTGGACAGGGAACGACCATGGTGCTTCGTCTCCGACAATGACATACAGTGGGAGTACTGCGACATCCCCTTCTGCCAAGACCTCAGTTAGTTCATTCTGATCCCTCTTTACGAGAACAGCACACTAACTTTTCTGAGATTATGAGTGCGGTTTAGTTTTTATAAGAGAAAATGGAGAAAACCATATTGGAGGAAGAACTTTCCCATACCAGTAAATTTGGGGAAATATTTGACTGAAATGCATATAATCAGCATTTGTGTGGGAAAGGGGCGTTGGAGAAAATATGTAAAGACTTTGATTGAAAACCCCACCCGAATACGAGGACATAATTCTTCCAGTATTATTCGTACAGATATAAGCACAAAGAGTAATAGATTGGTATTAATTAACGTTGATGTAGAGGGGAGAGACGCTAAATTCAAGAATACATTTTCTGATGAATAGAAGAATATCGAATTGAGAGATTCAAGAGGAAAAACGACAGCTTCCGGTTGGCGAATCCTTCTGTAACCTCGACGGTCGGAAACGGAGAAGCAAGTTCCCGCAACCGCTCTATTTAGATATTGACGACTCTATCCCTAATCTGATGAGAAGACCTGCATATTGTCGTCGCTCCAAAATTCGTGACGCACAGGTCAAGTCATGAAATAAACAGCCCGAGATTAACTGAGACATCTGCATGGGAATTAGGAAAACAAAGCTGCCACATTCTCACTTCCTGAATTTTACCGGCGTTGCCAATAATCAAGAGTCGTCTCTGATTTACCTCGAAACATTTCGACTTATGATATTCGTTTCCTAGATCCACCTGAATGCAAAATCACAGAGCGAGGAGCGGAGTATGTGGGAAAGAGAAGCGTGACGATATCCGGGGTCCCCTGCCTACCTTGGCTCATGATCGTATTTTTTTACATGTTGGATCCTCCACGGATGATCCTTAGGATTCCAGATGAAGTAGATGGAAGGCATTCGTATTGCCGCAACCCTGAAGGAGGGGGTTACGGTCCTTATTGCTACACCAGCTTCGAAGAGAAACATTGGGGGTATTGCGACGTTCCATATTGTCCAACCGTTGACAGTGAAAAATGCGATGTTCGAGTCGCAGGGCAGTGTGTCAGTGAGTAACGAAGTTTCATATTCCCACTTATTTTGGTCATGTGTAACCCAGTGCATATTTCCCATTCCACATGTTTTGAACTTTAAAGACAAAACTGCGAGACCTACAGGGGAGTGAAAAAATTCTATAGAACGACGCACTTCCAGTCGCAGCACACAATTTATTTGCCGTTTATATATATACTAGCCGACACGTGGAAGACTTCCATAAACTTTGCTCGGCCCAGACGAAGGGTGGATGTTGAATTTGTCCGACTCACGAAGATCTCTTCCACAGATGGATTTCGAAAAGCGGATATATAAAACATGTTAGCAATTGAAGCTTTGATATGATATTTGCTCATGCAAAATCTCACGCGCAACAAACCAACCTGAAGGGGTCCATCCGGCCCCACAGCTTCTGTTTGACACCATTGGCCTACGATAAGTGCGTGATATACTCTGGAATTCACGAGTTCACTCACTTCCCTCACTAAAATTGGGACCGTGTATAACACCTGAAGTCCCCTGTCATCCCGCCGATTGTCCAGAAGCTGGTGTCGTCCTCAAACTAATTCCTTGAATGTGCACGAACTAGAACCAAATATAGAAATAGTGGAAAATTCACATATAGTCATTGAAAGACCTATTCATGGAAACAATACTCAATTTTAACAAACCGACTATATAACTGTAAAAGGTGACGTCACATTGAAACCAAACACGTAGTTCTCCAGTGACTCCAACGACCGTTTGTTCGACTTCCATGATAGACTACTCTTCAACCAGTCTATGAACTAACTCCTTTACCCAACCGCACTCTACGAACTCTTTGAACTCTTGTATTGCTTTCCAGGCCCACTGGAATGCAAGATGGACGTGAAGGGGACGGCATATATTGGAACGAAGAATGTGACCCGCAATGGGCATAAATGCCTGTCGTGGATGAGCAAATCACCGTGGAGCCAAGATCCTGGGGATACTTCTGATATATATTACGACGATTCTTTTCCTATTACTGGTGACCTAGCAGTTCTTACAATTGATTTGGGACGGGACGACATGCACGCAAAACACAATTTCTGTCGGAACTTTTTGGGAGACGAAGACGGTCCTTGGTGTTTCAAGAGCGATGGGATTGGACGGGATTATTGCGATATCCCCATCTGTCCATAAGGCGTTCCACGCAACCAAGTACATTATTTTCGCTCTGATAGGCTGAACATTCACTAACAAAAGAATGATCTCATGTTTTATTTTTTCTGAACAGGTTTTCTCTTTGAGGTGGTTATTACAGTATTCTCTTCGCGGTCGAGCTCCGTCTCCAACATGGCAAGACACTTGGTCTTCTTGACGGCCGTAAAGAAGCACAGCCGTAGCATGTTGGCATGACCTTGTAGTTTTGAGGGCGTGAATATGCACTTTTGAATTCATATTTTGGGTCAAACATTTTATTGATCGAATATATCCGACTGCGAAATTGAAGGGATACGATCTCATCCGAACGCTCCACATTTTTCCAGAAGTGTTATGTTAAAATTATCCCAATTTATTTGAATTTCAGCCTTACGTAATATGCACTGGGAATGGAGTTGTTTGTTTGGGCTTAGGCAACTTCATTTTTTATCGTTTGTTTCCCCCTGGGCATTGCGCATTTCCACCGTGATTAAATTCCAAGAAGTGGCGGTGAGTGTTTGAAAGTGCGGATAATGTAATGATATGGACACGAAGAACGGGTTTTCCATTGGAAGACACGAACCTTTGACTTTCACCGACTTTTAAATGCATATGCGAAAGGCACACAAGAAGTCCACAACCTCTTATAACATATGCCACACAATTTCCATGAAATGCGTCACATGTAGTGACGATTTTCGAAATTCGTGCTCTTAAAACTTCCATTTCCAATTCACAAAGAATTATGTATTGAATTATTCACTAAGCTAAGGCCTGATGCTTCAATGAGGAAGACCGAAACCATCCGAAAGGATAGGATTTTGTCGACAAATAGAACGTCTTCGTCTGGTTAACGAAAGCAGTTTTTTTTTGTTGAGCGATCAGATCAAGATCTTCTGGACTTCATCAGTTAACGCGCAACGACTTTGAACTGTATTTACTTTGGCTTTGCCAAAATAGGGCGAACTGACTGATGATTTTACTGATTGGCAAGAAATCGGCGGCGAATGAATGATTTTCCTTGTATTTTCGCCCGGTGACGATGAATAAAACTGCTGCACAAATTTCATGATTATATCTTCTTGAAAGGTCAATCCATGTTTATGATCGTCAAAAAGCTGGTGTCGTCCAGAAACTGGGTCCGTGAGTGTCCACAAAATTTAACCAGATTGTTCACAAATAGGAACAGATTGGAGATCCACGTATGATTAATTAAATACCTATAGTTGGAAAAGTATGGAATCACTACTAAATTTTTGAGTAGGCATACTGTATGTAACGACTAACGAGTTTGTTTGCCCGAAGGGTGATATTGTAATATCGAATATAAACTTTTCGAAAGACACAAACAAAATGGCTTTTAGTGGGGTTGGACGAATGAACAGACGGCAATTTTTATTGCCTTCATGCGCTATGGACAAAGGACTGACATTTGAAGATGTGATGGTTTCAAACATACCGATTCGAACGACAGGCGCAGAATTCTCTCGATTCCACGACTACTATGATGTTGAAAATTATTTGGACTGGAAATTCGTTTTTGGCGTCTACATTGATGGAGCTGCTGCCACGACAGGCTAATACTTACAGAATAATACAGAATGCGAGACCTTGGCACTCCGTCGGTAATTTCAGGGAAAAAAGGGAACATATGTTTTACGGGAAAAAAAAATTTTTATCACAGCCAATTTGGGGGAAAATAAAATTTCTTTTTTCCAAATAATTTCACAGACCCAATATATATCTTACTCCAGATATATTCTAAAGAGACGTCCGTACCGTGAGAGGGTTTGGCGCGAATCAAATGTTAACTCTTAATAGAAATAATAATAAATCCTGTTGGCGTTTCGTCGGACAGGGATAAAGACTGGTCGGATTTTACAAGGGGACGTATGAGCCGCTGGCGTCTCCGGATTAACCACCCGATGGATTAACCCCACCGGTTCTGCTGAATCGGCGAACGTTCCTCAAGCGATTCTTCAAAAAAGGAGTCTGTTTTGTGCAAGTTTTCCTCTGATATCGGATAATACAAACAAACTCTAGCGAAAACGGTCAAAGCGAGAACGACGTCAGATTTATATAGCCTGAACCCGCTAATATCACTCGAAGGGCAAAGGGTTGTCTATTCGCTCGCCTGCCACCAAGAGCCGACACTTATTCCCGAGTTTGATCAGATGTGAGTAGCCTGTGGGCTGCTCATGATGCTAATCGAAACCGTAAAATCTGACAACATATTGCATAGCGGAGATCAGCAATTCCCAAACGAAGAGGGAGCAATGGTTGGAGTCGTCAAAGAGGAAGTCTTCATCAAGTCTTCATCAGGTCTTCATCAAGTCTTCATCAGGTCTTCATCAAGTCTTCGTCAGGTCTTCATCAAGTCTTCATCAGGTCTTCATCAAGTCTTCATCGAGTGTTCTTCCACATCGTCTCTTCGATCCACGGAACGAACCTGGTAATGGCAAAATAAATTTCTGATATTCGTCGATGAGCGCGAAGAGAGACGCGAGGGGAAATACACGCACCGATTGACCCGGGTGAAGACGCTATACTGGCCGGGTTGCCTCGCCGAGCATTCCTCCTTGCTGAAGAAGTGGCTCACGATGCCCTCCACCGACCAGCGGCTCTCCAGCGATGGGTGGGAGGGGAAGACCATGGGGCTGCCCGAGTCCCCGCGGCACACCGTTTGGTATTCTGTTTTGCGACACACCCGGTTTCCCCTCTTTCAGTGGGTTTTGGCACTCGCCCGAAAAGTCGGGTGCAATTGATTTGGGGAAGCGTTTGCCGATTCTTTCAGGATGGGATTGATGGTTCTTGAGCAGTACCGATGTACCGTAACCGTAAGAATGAGATCGTATTTGATTCTATTTCTTACTTGAACCTTCTCCATAAGAAATTTGTCGTCGTTCATTTTAAAGCCTTATTATTTTCCCGTGTTGAGGAAGTTTGGTTGATGACGGTCGGTAATGAGCGATTGAACAATTAAAATTTGGAAAATGTGGTCTAAAGAATCTCTTATTCCTACTAAAAANAAGTCTTCATCAGGTCTTCATCAAGTCTTCATCAGGTCTTCATCAAGTCTTCGTCAGGTCTTCATCAAGTCTTCATCAGGTCTTCATCAAGTCTTCATCGAGTGTTCTTCCACATCGTCTCTTCGATCCACGGAACGAACCTGGTAATGGCAAAATAAATTTCTGATATTCGTCGATGAGCGCGAAGAGAGACGCGAGGGGAAATACACGCACCGATTGACCCGGGTGAAGACGCTATACTGGCCGGGTTGCCTCGCCGAGCATTCCTCCTTGCTGAAGAAGTGGCTCACGATGCCCTCCACCGACCAGCGGCTCTCCAGCGATGGGTGGGAGGGGAAGACCATGGGGCTGCCCGAGTCCCCGCGGCACACCGTTTGGTATTCTGTTTTGCGACACACCCGGTTTCCCCTCTTTCAGTGGGTTTTGGCACTCGCCCGAAAAGTCGGGTGCAATTGATTTGGGGAAGCGTTTGCCGATTCTTTCAGGATGGGATTGATGGTTCTTGAGCAGTACCGATGTACCGTAACCGTAAGAATGAGATCGTATTTGATTCTATTTCTTACTTGAACCTTCTCCATAAGAAATTTGTCGTCGTTCATTTTAAAGCCTTATTATTTTCCCGTGTTGAGGAAGTTTGGTTGATGACGGTCGGTAATGAGCGATTGAACAATTAAAATTTGGAAAATGTGGTCTAAAGAATCTCTTATTCCTACTAAAAACAAAAAAAAAACTTGTTGAGAATCTAGCCTTTAAGAACAAGATCGCAAGGGTCTCATACGGCATTAACAACACAGAAGCCTCGTTAACCAATCCAGTCGATCAGCGCATGTTCCAGAGCACCCTTGATTGACCACCCTGGTTGGGGCCGGTTCGCCGGATCGTGTCTCACCTTCGACGGGAGTATCTTGATCGTGCCCGGCGCAGAACATGTTCGAGTTGAGAGTCACCGGGTGGTCTCGGGACACGCTGATCATTTCCCGACTGCAGTCTTTGTTCGATATAACCGGGAGCTCCACTTGGGTCAGGGTGGCGTCTCGCTTATTGGAGCCGTTCAGGCCCCAGCCAGCCACCTGCCACCGAACATCGGAAACGATCAATGTTCGCACTGAAAATAGCGTAGTTCAATGAAAATAGACTCCCTTCATGAAAATAGCTTGTTTTCAGGAAAATGCCATTATTTCACGAAAATATCCTTGTTTCACGAGAGAGAGCCTCTCCGTTCAGGCAGCGAACCGAAGGCGCCTCACCCATCCTCTTGTCCCGTTCTCGAGCTTGGAGTCGTCGAACCGGGCCGGAAGGCAGACCAGCTGGACCTGCGAGGTGAGCAGCGCCGGGACCTCCAGCTTCAGGAGAGCGACGTCCGAATCGAAGTTCAGCAGACTGAAGTCTGGCATGAATATCTCAGTCACCTCGGGGAAGAAATTGCGCTGAATTGGTTTAGTTGGATGACTCAAGGTTTTCGTTATGAGATAGAGATGTTAATTCATTAATCCGGTTAATTGCCTCGCAAAGTGTGTCACATGTTTCTATGTTACCTGCAGGATCAGAGGCGTTTCCATCACGTCATGAATTTCTGGTCTTATTAATCCCTCGGCACCATATTTTTACGGGAATATTTGTCGCTTTTTAAGTCTGCAGTCCATCATAACTAGCTACAACTTGAACCAGAGCTGCTAGTCAACCATACACAGGGTAACACCCAACCCGTGCCCCTCAATTTAAGACTAAACCTGATATCCCCATCACAACCACGCACTTCTAGGAAAATTGTAACTAAATCTTGTAACTAGAATTGTAACTAGATCGGAGTAAACCGAAACGAATGCGAGAAGTTAAGACTTTTTCCCCCGCAAAACTGTCCGATTGAAGTCTTCTCCAGTTTAACCGGCTTCATGGGAACAAGCCCTTTCATGTTTGGCAATGAATGCAACAAAAAGTCATAGTAAGCAGACCATGCTATCAACAGTCAATTATAAAAAAACGAAGTGGCATATATTGTGGGATGGCAAGAGTGTCCAAACGAAAAAATGACGGATTAAAAATTAGGCAAGAGAATACAGGAGTCGCCTAATTATTGGATTGTTTTGAACCTCCCATTTCAATGACTTTGCCTCCCAATTGACGCAATGCATATACAGGGTGGCTCAGAAGTCATAGGGCAGTTAGTGATACAACCTGCAATCACTACAATTTTATTTGCAAAAACTTCAAAGCGCTTCATGTGGTTGGCCACCGTGTCTCGCTTTATCGACCGGTCAAACTGCGCTCTAAAACGGCCGCACGTCTCACTCTTGTTTTCCGTTTTGTGAAATGTCTTCACAATAATGACACACTCTTCGTTTGTGTACCGTTGGTAATTACGATGCTCCATACTTGCAACCTCTATGATTAGTGATCATGAAATTAAAGTAAAAATCAATTAATAATCAAAGTAATGATAATAAGATTATAATAAAATTGTAGTGACTGCTGATTGCACCACTAGCTGCCCCATTATTTCTGGGCCACACTGCATTTTGAGGACGAGGCAACCAGCCATTACATCATGTGAAATATTCTTTACCATTTGATCATCTCGTATGCACATCAGGAGTTCAATTTATATATTCCTGCATAACATAATACGCAATGCCCTGATTTGCTTTAGAGTACCATTCTCCGCTGGACGTGTTCGTTGTCCAGGGAGTCGTTCCGGTAGTATTTCCCCAGGTAGACGACGAAGTCCTTCGCTCTCCGCGTCCTCGTGGTCCCGTCGACGGTGACGCAATGCGCGGCCGTGAGCACCCAGCGCTCCGCGATGAGCGCTCCCCCGCACACGAGATCCTTCCTCTCTCCGTCGTAGAGGGCCGCCTGCCACGGCCACTCCCCCTTCGCCGCTGGCTTCCCCCCCGCCGACAGCTTCACCTGCTGCACCTTCCTGCCGCATTCTAGGAAAAAATAAGAATAAGAATTTTTAAATATGGTATTATATAGTATTTATAGTATTATATTGTTTTAACAAATTTAGTAAAATATAGTTTTATGCAAAAAATTGTACTGATTAAAAATTGTTCTAAGCGAGAAATTATACTTAGAAACGTACAAACTTAAATAGAACTTCGTTTTGGATCACGTTAAAGTAAAAGTTGACAGACCGGCCTCGCAGAACGGACTGTGACCCGTCCATTGTTCGCCCTTCCTGCAGGTCCGAACGCTCGATCCCCTCAGGATGTAGAACTGGTCGCACTTGTAGGTCACGGTGCTTCCGAGCGCGTACTTCCCGTCGCGGATGCAGTCCGGCTCTCTGCCGTCGCGATGGCTGCCGGTCCTGCGAGAGTTAACGAACGAATTTCACGGAGGCGTCGGTACTCGAGCGGTACTTGCCGGTGGTACTTCCGTTCGGCCGACTCACCTCTCCCCTCCGCCCAAACAGGAGATCCTGAAAAATCCGTGCTCGATGCCCGAGAGCTGTCCGCACCCGACTTCGTCGTCAGCTGCAAGTCGGCAGAAGCACAGCGATCGATCGAATCTAAAAATCCCCTTAAATATATTTTAATTAGGGCAATCAGGTAGCAACAGAACTCATTTGAATTACAATCACCAGACATTGGACTCATCGATGAGCCTAGAAGTCCACAAATTTTCGTTGTTCAACCCTTTCAGACCTGAATTAAGGCCACCATCGGAATAACATATTTTGTTGCATTCATTTTTAGGTCTTTCGCAAATGTAATTTAAATTGTTATGCTTCAAATATCGTTTGTAAATTTTGTATGAATTTACCATGCCATACCACTTATTGCATTATAATATAATGCATTATATATTAAATTACATAACTGAGGATTACAAAACTGACAGGCGAAAAAAAAAGGTCCGATGGGACTGAGCCATGCATAATGGCACCCATTGTAGCCTATAATGGTGCGCAAAGTCACGAATGAATCCCAAGAAATTCCCCAAGACGCCAGAAAATGCAATGCCCATTGGAATGGACGGCGGGTCGGAATGGGTTCGAAGCATGCTTCGTTCGTGTGAAGGCAGTCAATCCTCGTTCTCTGGAAAGAGCGCCTTCATTCTCGCACTCGACCTCCACAATGGCGACGAATGGTCGCCGTTGTCACTTTTTTTTATGACGGCATTCCCTCTGAGGTTCGGAAATTAATGAAGGGAGATGATGATAATGATAGCGATAATCCTGTAAATGATGATGTAAATGATGATTTAAATTTAGCCACGTTTTTCGTCGTGACAAGGTGGCGCAAGGGACTCGTGTGGAAACTTCAACCTGCCACAAAGTGCGGGAAATGCACTCTCCGTCTGAAGGCCTTGCGATTAAAGCAACTGGGGAGAGGGATTATTTGGCAACACCCTTGCAAATTGTGGGATCTCAACCTCTTCGCTTCCTTCGCTTTTTTCCAGATCCCGACAGGAATTTAGACCGGAAGGAGGAGCATCTACATGCAGCTTAAATGCAATTAGCGTGGTTCAAACTGGAATTCGATTCGCTGCGTTGGTAAGGTTGGAAATTTCTTATGATTGAGTTTAAAGGATGCATTTTTTAATGCAGCATGTTCATTTTGAAACAGAAATGGTGTATGTCCCGTGGACGTTGACGTATACATATATATATTTCTCGGGAAAACAAAGTAACACAAGTGGCGGAATTGAATCTCTGAAACTCCAATGGTATCGAAGAAAACATGGAATGAATAATAATATAAATACTCCGGCTGGTAAAAAGGCTGGAACCGGACTACGTTTGTTCGAGTTCTGTACCCGTATCCACCCGCATGTACTCACTTGTCTCGGGAATTTTTTTCACAGTCGTTGGGCTCTTCGAGAGGAGAAGACTGGCCGTGAAAGTCGTCTCGTAGAAGTTGGTCGAGAGCAAGGACGTGGCGTTCGCGAAGACACCGGGCACGTCCGCCGGCTGGCACTGGATGATCGGGAGGGACAAGAGGCCTGCCAGCTGGAAAACCCACGAATTTCGGTTAATGAACATGGACGTTAATGCCTGAGAGGATTGAAGAGACATTTACCCTGTAGAAGCCGGAGCTGGCGTCCTTGCAGATGAGCGGGGCGCCGGACTCCCCGCACCAGACGGCGGAGAAGGCGACACACACGGAATTGAACGGCAGATTACTCCCCTCCAGGATCTTCTCCTGGCACACGCTCGGATCCACCACCGCCGCCGCGTACTCCACCGGCTCCGTCTTCACCGCCTCCCCAACTGCAACGCAGAAGACATCGCGTCACCGCGTCATCCCTCGCGGCACGGCGGCGACAACCTCCCCACCTCCGATGCGACTGACGAGCCTGCACTCCGAGAACTCCTGGAGGCCGTTCGCGTCCTGAGTGCACAGCAGGCACGCCTCCTCCTCCGCCTTCACCGGCTTCTCGAGGATGATCATCCCCAAGTCGTTTTCGAACGTTTCTTCGCGGAATTTTCGATGCAAGAATTTCGCGACGATGTGGTTGCGGACCGGACTCCCGGCGACTCTAATCGCCAGCTGCTCGATCTCATACTGCCTAGCATTAAAAAAATTACAACACAAATTAATCAATTTTGGCATCGATGTCATCAATGTATCTGAAATGGTGAATATATGATGAAATGTTTGAAATTATGAAAACATACTGGTGGAAGAAAAAGCAGGAGGCAGTGGTGACGACGAACTGGCGCTCGATGAGGGCCCCGCCGCAGAGCATCTTACCGCTCGAATCCACCAGGACAGCATTCCAGCAATGTTGCACTGGGCCGGAGTTGGACGCCGTGCCGCTGCCTTCGATCCAGCACGTCTCGTTCGTCAGAATCGATGTCGGAAGAACTAATGAAAAAGAAAGATAACTGCGTTAGTATACCATTCAATTTTAACTTTAATAATTTAAATTAAGATTTTTTTAAATACCACTGGGGCATCCCCAACCGGGCAGGCGAAAATCGCCGGTATTCCTGAATCCTATTCTCTCCCGAATTCATAGAGAGTAAGGGTAACGAGTCGCGGAGAAAGCGAGGGACAGGAAAGGGCCAGACTGCCTCCGGGCTTGGGATCCGTTTGGGCCAACCCCTTCTCTTTTCCCTTCAACCCCCACCGCTGCCGTATCTTTTTAGAGCTATTTTCCGGTCGTTTAGATGGAGCGTGGCGGGTCGATATTTATTCATCTCCTATTGTCTTAATCTCGAAACTTATTGATGATTCCTTCATGGCCTCATTAAGAAATTGATAATTTGATAATTAATTATGATGAAAATAGCATTGCCCCAGTATATTATCATTATATTATCAAGTACTTGGCGCACCTCGGGATCAGGATTCAGGAAAGTTGACGTGATAATAACAAATGCCTTGTGGCAATCAATGTACTCAGACGTAGAAAATGATTCAAATTGAAAAGAAAATCATATTTAAAAAATACCATTTAAATTAAAATTTTCAGGCTATCGATTCTGTTCGTGAAGTATGAATAACTTGTCTTCGCAAAGCCCTTAGCAGGAAGTGAATGGACTTCAAATGCATTCCCTATGTCAAGAGTCCGTACCGTAAAGCATCGACCAGAAGTTAAGCATCGACCGTTAAGCAAAAAAAAATCAACTCTCTACCTTCCAAGACCAAGGAAAAAATTAAGGCGGAAAAAGGGGGGGGGCTTCGCGATACCTCTATTGGAGGCCACTTCAAATTCCCTCTTCTCGATGGAGGTCTTGAAGGCGCAGCAGCGAAGCTTCCCGGCGCACCGGAACAGGTCGGTGAAGTCCCGATCGCCGTGGGCCCTGCAGGCCTCGGAGAGGTAGGCCGCCATGCAGCGGCCGATGGAGGGGTCGCAGTTCACCTGGCAGCAGTATATGTCGCCTTCGTTGCAGTCGGGTTTCATTCCGTTCGTCTTTCCCGGTGAGCAGGACCGAGAGGTGGATTGGGGGACGCATTTGTACTCGCAAGGTGGCAGAGAAGGTCCCTTAGAAGAACCCTTGATGGGAGGCTTAGAGGGAGCATTGGAGGGAACACTGGAGGTGGCATTGGAGGGAGCATTGGAGGTGACATTGGTTGGAGCATTGGTGGGAGCATTGGAGGTGACATTGGAGGTGGCATTGGAGGGAGCATTGGAGGTGACATTGGAGGGAGCATTGGAGGGAGCATTGGTGGGAGCATTGGTGGGAGCATTGGTTGGAGCATTGAATGGAGTCAGAGCGACACAGCACACTTGATTTTCATTGCATGACGAATTCCAAATATGAGTTCCGGGTTCGCACCGGCGTTGCGCCGAATCGGCTGGAAGACACGCATGAGTGGATGGACACGATTGCGTCCCCAACTGACTCTGCACGACAACCTGTCCGCCGTCTCGCGGAATGTGACAGCAGATTTGAGTCTCGAGGGGGCAGGCGAGGGACGAGATGGACCTCGTATCGCAGAGCGCGGCGTAGGCCGCATCGATGCACGAGGACCCGTTCGCGAGGGGACACTGGGGACTGGGCGTTACCGGAGTCCCTTCCGTCACCGGAGCCGCCGTGGTGCTCGTCGGTTGGCAGCAAAATTCCCCAGGACGACAGTTGTCCTCCTTCAAGTGGATCAGGGTGCCCGGCGCGCAAAAAGGAACCTCCTCGGCACTAATGCACTTGTAAGGACACACCCGGCAATTTCCCAAGGAATCCAGATGCAAATTCTCGAGTTCAGTTCCGTTTTCGCATTTGCCATTTCTCACATTCGCCATCCATCCCTCGGCGAAGGCGAGCCAGTACAACCCGCAATCGCACTGGATGGGATTCCCTGCAAGCAATAATCATTTGCTAGGGCTCGTTTGCGCAAGTTTTCAGATGAAATTAAGTTTTCAGATGAAATTAAGTTTTCAGATGAAATTAAGTTTTCAGATGAAATTAAGTTTTCAGATGAAATTAAGTTTTCAGATGAAATTAAGTTTCCAGATGAAATTATGTCGAAAGTCTGGAACTCACCTTGCAGATCGATGAATCCCTCCCCGAGGGAGAGGACCTGCATCATGGGGTGGAACGCATCGTCCGGCAGATTGGTGATGCCGTTGTTCCGTAGGTAAATCTTCGTGTCCGGCGTGAGGCCTGAAATGAGCGTCGAGGAATGCCTGCAGTCCGCTTTGCATGGATCTTTCGCGGCCGATCAAGAAATGTCCCGGGAGGGACCACGAAGTGAATGATATTCGTGATGTTTTTCGTCGGTATGTACGTTATGTCTGAGTGCCAGCGAGTTGGTGATTCTACGTTTCTCGCACTTTGGTTGACCGACGAAAACAATCATTTCGGCCTGATCGCCGAGGATGATGCGACATGTCAGGCTGTGAAACGTTTGCAAGAAAAAAAGGGGTTTTTGGAATGTTATCGTATTGCATTATTTATGGTGTTCAGAGAATAATTCACAAATGAAAAAAGGGGTTATAATTTCGGTAACAAATTAATTTTCCTATTAATCATCTTCATCAGCCTCAACTTCTCGCCACCATTCCGTCCTTGCCAATCTACGCTGCTGAAACGCCAAACGTGCGGTCTTGAAAGGTCCCATGACCATCGTTATAACCATCATTATAGGACCCGTATCCAACGGTTGGTGGCCTGGCTAGGTTTCACTTGACAAACGAACAGGAATCCATGGCATTTTCTACGATTTGACTACTTCGCTTTGGAAATCATTTCTGTGGAATCCCTAAAGTCACATTATTTCCTTTTCGATATTACAGAAAGCCTAAACATGAATTTACAAATTTAGGGATGAGACAATCCAGTAATTCTGCTGGCATCATTGAAAAGGAAAGAAATATCCCGAGAAGCCACGAAGGCAAGATTTTAAAATCTAAAATTCAGAATTTCGTCTTCCTCGAGGGCATACGGAAGTCACACTCAGGTTATCCGGAGGTTGGACGGGCAGGTCACCTCTGATCGCTCTCGGCTCCAGCCGGGAGACGCCGTTGAAGTCGAGCCGCACCTCCGCGAGGGCCTTGCTGCGGAACTCCAGCGCCCCGGCCGGGAGCGTCGGCCCCAGGCCCAGCCCGGATCCGTCGAATTCCTCCAGCTTGTCCAGGTTCTTCGTGATCGCGCTCCGGATCTTCAGTCCGGGGTTGAAACCTGCAACGTTGGGAGGCACGCAGGTTTCCAGTAAGGCGGTTCACATAATGATTCAAAATAACATCCACATAAAGCAGGAAAAATTTTCGTTGGTACGCTGAAACAATTGAAACAAATGAGGTATACTTCGGTTCACCTCATTTATTCTGCACAAGGTGGGGGTTTTATATTTTTTGGGGGTGGGGGGGGATGCTTTAGGATGAATATATAATACATGTACCGGTGCAGCGCTCGCAATTAAAAATAATTGCACCTTCAAATCTGGAAGTAAACAGGACTGAAATGACACACGTTTAGAAAGGAGATCCCTTTTCATGTAAAAAAAAAAATCATTTCAGTTGTAAAGTGCCGCCTGCAAGCCGGTGAAAATAAGTCGTACTCAGCAGTCGCTGAAGATTTTGGTCACCGCTTGTTTTTCGCCGATTTCTGCTTTGCTATTGAGGAGTACACGTATTGGCATAATAATGCGAATAATCTATTCAAGGCGCTCGACGGACGCAACTCATCTGTTCAAGTTTCATCAAATTCTTACGTGTTCACTCTTACTTAATTCAGAAAATTTTCCATGAATGTCTAAATGACAAACGGATGACAAAGGAAAGGCAGAGGGGCTGGAGGGTCAAACACGATGCAGCGATTGCAAACCAGTCACTCACTGATGTTGATCGACCGCAAGTTCGGCGTCGCCCATCCGTCGTCGTCGAGCCTGAGAATCGCGTTCCTCGCGAGCGAGAGCCTCCTTAGGCTGGGGCTCTGCAGCGCCGGGACGGACGCTAGGGAATTGCCCTGGAGGGAGAGCGCCTCCAACCGCTCCAGCTCGGGGAGGAGGTGGAACGGGAACTTTACGAGCGGGCTGTCTTCCACCGTCAGCCGAGACAGCCGGTGCTTGGAGGACAGCAGGGCCGACGGAGGCACGGTCTTCACCGTGGTGTTCCTCACGTGTATGACCTTGAAGGCGACTTTGCCGAACGCTTTTTCGGGCAGCTCCTTCACGTCCACGTTGTCTTGCAGTCTGAAAATCCTGCGAGTGGAGAAATATGCACATTCATTGCCACGATCTTGATTTCAGAGTGAAGGCCTTGGTTAATTCATGCATTTTAACTCGCATTACTTGTCACTTAGTAAGACCCGCACGCGTAAATTCCGAATGTCGGGACCTGCACCTGGATAAAGGTCCGTTGATGGACATGACATGAGTAGATCCAGATTCCCAAGCTTTTTTTCATTAGCTACTTGCGATCGACCCACTGAAGTGAGAGGGCTGGTCTTCTATATATTAGGTCTGGCAATAAGGTGCCATTCCTGCTGGCCGTATCGAAACTAAGGACGGTTAAAGACGCAACGACTTCTAACCATCGTATTACAGTGCATTAGTTGTTCACTCGTGGACCTGTTTCATTGGAAGAATTTTCTTTCGTGGCTCCAAGAGACATCCACCGTGACTGAAATTGCTCCGTATATGGAATAACTGTGCAAGTGAACATTGAAAAGTGCGAACGGTAACATTGTGCGAAGAACCGCCGTTCAGCCTGTGACTTCAACAACGGGAGAAAATAAGAAACATTTTTTTCTCTCGTTTATCTGAAAAACGAACGGAAAAGGGTAAAAATGAGTCTCACCAAGTGTGGTTGGCCGACCAGGAGGCATTCGCCAGAGCGGCGGAAATTTCCGTGCTCGACGCGGCGAGGGAGCAATCCACCGTGAGGTCGCCGTCCTCCGCGACGTCCGACCACTTCCCGTGCGAGCAGGTGCAGGGCCGGATGTCCTTGGCCGGACAGGCGTTCTTCTTCGCGCCGGACGCCAGGGAGAGGAGGAAGAGGACGAGGATCCTTCCCGGCATCTCGATAGGATCGAGGTTGGACGAGATTTTCGCTTAAAAGCTGCTTTCGTGGGTCATCGATGGAGGCCGACGAGAGTCTCTCGAAACTTCCTGTTTTTGATGAAGGTTTCCGGTGAATCAAGGAAGTTTTTAAGATCATCTTGATTTCGATATATATTATTAAACATATATTGAAATTATTATTATCCATATTAAATTATTGCAATAATGCTCTTAAGATTGGGAACGATGGAAGAAGCACTCAAAGAGGACATAGCGCTTGTGGGCGCCCGGCAATATGGATTGAGGATTGGGTTTTCATTTTAATTTTGCCATATATAATTCGTGCGAACTCTTCGACCATGCGTCGGCCTCTGCCTTTAACGTCCAGGAACGTCTCTGCCGCAAGATGTGCTGCATCGAGCACGTGCCGTCAGCACGTGGTGTGATTTCCGGTTCTCACGCACCACTCGCGTGCCGGGCGTGCTTACTTACCATGTAGCACTTTGCAGGACGTACGCACAGCCGCCTGTTGAAGTCCGTTGCTTAGCATCGGGAGCATTCGAGGATGGTCCTCCTCAAAAATTGTCAACTTTTAAAAAGTGGGATGGAAAACGATGGAGTAAATAAGAAGCACAACTTCCCCATGGAAGATTCTTCATTCGAATGTCCTCCACCCCTACCCCTTATATACACCATAAACCCTCCATATACCCTACATCCCCCTATGCCATACATACACCCTTCCACTAACGTCCCCCCTACACCCCCTACCAATGGTGTGTAACCTTTTCCCCATAAAGGGCCAAATTAAGATTTCATTTCATGTACGAGGGCCGCAGATACCACCAAAGATCGTGTCTGCCTCACCCATTTATTTATGAGCCTTAATGAGACTTTGGGCTTTGCTTTTCAAGGACCAATTTCTCTTCATCCGGTTGCAAGGAGGAAGTTGATGTGTGCATCATTGTTTCAAGATTTTCATCTCAAGGTCATATTTAAAAAAAAATCAGGTTGGGATATCTGTCCTTTGCCAGTAGAAATTCAAATCCGGCAAATTTCCTTCTCCGAACTTGGATTGAAGTGGATTGCCGCTTTTGAGATCAATTAATTCTAATTGAAAATCTGGATCTACTTCCTCTGTTGCGACAGAGAAGGTATTTGAAAATTTTCTGATCATAATGCGTGACTCTTGAAGTCAGCAGATCCGAGATGAAACGCGTCTTGCAGTTTCTTA
Organism: Darwinula stevensoni; assembly: GCA_905338385.1. Lineage (NCBI taxonomy): Eukaryota > Metazoa > Arthropoda > Ostracoda > Podocopida > Darwinulidae > Darwinula > Darwinula stevensoni. The sequence continues at coordinate 24,156 of CAJPEV010001578.1, forward strand.
ATGTATCCTGAATGTTCGCGACTTTTTGTTTCCGGAACGATTCATTGGCTACGGGAACGATGGGAGAGTCGATTTTTTTTATTTAAAAGCTGTGCATCATAAAGGAGTTCCAGTTTTTGCTTGAAGAACGGTCACGTGACTTGCAAGATCTGAAATTAGCGGCAATTTTCACGCGAACATTCAACTCATAGGAGTGGGACGAAAGGTCGGTAAGAAAAGCAACGTGACTCGACCAAATCTTCTCTTGGCGCTTGTCAACAGACTTTCTCGATCGGGGAACACTTTTGATTCCATTCAGAATTTGAGGAATCTCACGAGAACTTTGTCTCTGCCGCTGGACTTCGCAGTGGACTTCGGACTTCGGGTCATTCCGCGCCAATTCGACCAGCTAGTAAGCTCGACCTACCCTGAGTTCGACGAAAATCAGGATACACGTTGAGGAATCGACATAATGAGCACAATCTCAGCCAATTTTCCGTCTCTGCCACAGATCTCCAGATACATGCCTTTTAATGAGAGCTAATTTTCGCTCCAAGCGCCCATACGGACTGGAATTGTAAAACCGTTTTTGCAATAACTTCCCCTCCAGTTAAGGTGAAAGCTTCATTGTGGTGTCACTTTAATTGTGAGATTGCCCTTTTTAAATGGAGTCCAAGCATTATTCACGCCTACAAACCCCATATCCCGACATACACCCAACCAACAACACATCCTCTATCCGGACATACCCCCATCCCCCAACATAACCAATATCCCTGACAAACCCCCCTGCCCCAACATACGACCTCCCCCGGCATACTACCTACCGCGCCATATCCCCGACCTATCCCTACACCCGACTTGCTCCATCCCTGACGTACCTCCAGTACCAGACATACCCCCAATACCCAACATTCAACCTCTACCTCCAGGCATACCTCATTCCCCCTGACATACTCCCTACCCCCGACATACAACAACAAGTTAATTACTCCACCCCCTCTCCTCTTCCCCAACCGGAATAAAAACTTATGCAGCTACTGCTCTATATAAGCTGGTCTTTCAACGTTTACGCCCTGGGACATCAAGTGCGTCGGAAACCCTTGAAAATGAAAATGTATGCTAAATCATATCTTCTTTTTTTTCCCGCAAATAAAGTGAGGTATTTTGCAATCATGAGACTCCCGGAGTCTGAAGATCATCATGATGAATCGTTTCTCCTGGAGTTTTCCCTTGACTTTTTTTTTTTTTTCTTTTTCTTCCATAACCTTTTCCTTGGCATATCTGAACGAGTTGGAAGCATTATCTTCTTGCAGATGAAACTGTTCATTAGCTGAAGATCAGCTTCTTTCGCGCGGTGGGAATTTAATGAGACTTTTTTATATGCGGCTAAAACTCATTTCAATCAGCAGTGACATCATTTACATATGTTTTACATATGTTTTATTTCATGTGTTGCGTCTCATGGCATTGCAGGACATTTACCCTCGTCCTTTTTTGTTTGGAGGAGGAAGATCCGTGACCTTGAGGTCAACCGTCTTCCTCGCGGATGCTAAGGCGGCACAGCGGGCATGTGTGTCACGAGAATGAGGAAGCGCGTGACTCGAGTACAGATGACCTCCCTAATGCACTCGAGTACAGATGACCTCCCTAATGCACTCGAGTACAGATGACCTCCCTAATGCACTCGAGTACAGATGACCTCCCTAATGCACTCGAGTACAGATGACCACCCTACCCGAATCGCACGGGGGGGGGAAAACAGGGAAGCTTCGATGGGAATAGATTGACTCCCCAAGATTCAGCGCAGAAAGTACAGCGAAGACTGCACTGACGCCTTTTCCCCCATTTTTATGGACTTCTCCCATTTTTTATGGACCGCTCGAGAGTCTCATGAGGCTTCCACTGCGCAGCACGCGGCCGCTCCTCAACCCAAGCCGAAATGAATATGCATTCCACAGGGTGTTTCAAAAGTGACTGCGCCCTAAAACAAAATCGCTGTGTTGCAGATACATCGATCGATTTGGACTTTGCTCAACTTGCTTAACTGATCATGAATTTCAGTTCAAACTGATTTCCTTTTACGTCTGATCAGATCTGTCGGGTTTTCGTCGCATCGAATCGCTAGCAGAGAGTGGCTGGCTTCTTTTTCTGGACGAGACTGGCCCTGTCCCTAATGCACAGTTACTTTCGAAACACCCTGTAGCTTATGATTCCCCCCCTCCCTAGAGTTAACACTCGCCCATTGCGTTCGCCAAGTGCCGGTGAGTACTGGTGGGAAGTCCACGCGGACTGAACTGGTTCCCGTCCCGTTTAAAGGGAAAATTTTAAAATCAGTTATCAAGTTGGAGGATCAGCGTTTCTAAGAGAAAATTAAACCGTGAAAAATAAATTCAAGGGCGGAGAGAACGGCAGAGGGTGAATCGCACGGGGTCGTCGTTTGAAGGTCGCACGGTCACGATTTGAGGGTCGCAGTCTCGAGATGCTCGCTTTTGCAATGTCACGGGCGGGACGAACGCGAAAACCGTTGGAGGTCCGTTGGAAACCGTTGGAGGTCCGCGAAAACCGTTGGATGGGACCGGGCCGGCGAGTCGCGAGTCATCAACGAGGGCCGAGGGAGTGACGCGGGATGACGTTGAGTGACGCGGGATGACGTTGAGTGACGCGGGATGACGTTGAGTGACGCGGGATGACGTTGAGTAACGCGGATGATTTCCGTGTGCAGTGAAGGAAACGAAACCGGAAATTTCACGAAATTATTATTATCCTCGTTCGATCGGTCGCTGTTGCCACCAGCATGACGGTCGAAGAGTCGTTCATATTTGCGACCGTGCAGGCATTTTTTATGACTTAAAAATAAAAAAGAAATCCACTCACCATTAATCCTCGTTAATCCTCATTAATCCTCATTTCGTTGCGGGGGGGCAACGATGATCGCACATTCCCGTTTCGCTTACGTGACCAAAGACCAGTCGAGTTCGAAAAAGGAAATCGCACCTAATTGGCATCTAATAGGCATCTAATAGGCATCGGTGAGTGACGGTGCGACTCAATCGCTTATCGCCTGAGTCAGGCGAACGTCGAAAATAATAAAATCTTATATATTATATAAACTTTACTCGATTTACTAACATTAATTTACTCAATGATTATTCATAAAGAAAATATTACTTTTTAAAACATTTTTTTCTCCTGGACTCAGCTTTATTTATGGGTCGCCATGGGCAAAATCATCACGAAAGCGAAGGGTCGGTTCGTCTCCCGAAACGACTCAATTCGCTCCGGGAAATTCCGTGAGAAATTCCGTGAGAAATTTCTGCGATGGAATTTGCTTTCTCTCGGAGCGGCTAGAAGGCCAACGAGGACTGTACTTTGACCGTCGGTTAATATTGATTGAATGTTGCCGACCGACGAGTTTTTATGCACGATCTCGCTATTTATCAAGAAAAACCAATTATATCCATAATTTTCATTAATTATGATTTAAAAAGAAAGGGGGGGGGGGGAAATTACCTTTGTGAGACTCCTCAACATAGCCAACACCTCACGACGAAGAAGCGTCGAGACTTTACGGTCTCTCTAAGGAGAGCATTCCCGACGAGACCAACATCTCGAAGGGATGCACTGCGCGAGCACAGTGGACGAGCACAGTGGACGGGCACAGTGGACGAGCAGAGTAGATCCGCCCGCTGCGGGTGAAGCGCGAGGGAGAGAAGCACGTGGGAAGCGGGCCTTGAACGCAATTGCACCTCGGGCAATTCCCTTCCCTCCGTCTCTCCTCGGAGAATGTTCGTCCTCTCCTTTTTGCCCTCGCAGAGATTCCGCGCATTAAGCCACTTAGTACTTCGTGATTATCCCGATTTAGTCTCTTCTCTTCTCTAATGGTATTCGTCCCCTTAAGGACAACCGCTCCCTCGTTAATGGTTTCGCTATCACTTCCCTTTCATTTCCCTTTCGCATTTTTTTTCCTTTCCTGACGACTGCGAGTCGAATCAATTCGTAATAAAATCTGGAAATGGAATTCACACTTTCTGATTGTGATGTGATATCAGCCCGGGATATCCTGTTTTCCACCATTGTTTTAATTGTTTCTGAGTCTGAAGATGCAAGTTTAAGGGAGAATAATTTTTTTCCAGCCTGGCATTAAATGTCAGGGTTTCAGTGAATAAGAGATTCTTCAATAAAATCCCACTTTAACAAACCAATTTCCCCCAACTGCTAATTTCTAGGAATCCCCTCATCTCGTCCCCTCATCTCATCCCCTCATCTCATCCCCTCATCTCATCCCCTCATCTCATCCCCTCATCTCATCCCCTCATCTCATCCCCTCATCTCATCCCCTCATCTCATCCCGTCATCTCATCCCCCAGCACAGTGCAACTCATCGCGTTGAGATTGCATTCGTGGACGATCGCAGAAAACGCGGATGGAGTTACAACCCTCGCACCCGAATCCTATTTGCCGACAAGATTGAAAGCTCCTATGAGGCTACCTGGGGAAAAATGCATTTCCATAAAAATCTCATCACTTGCGGCGTTGCCCGACTCGTACCGAACAGCTGTCGACGCTCCATAGACGTTGACCGAGCCGTCGGAAGACCGCGAGATTTCACCAGCAATCGGTCACTTTCGTCGGACCCTGCCTGCACAGAGGCGGGGTGGGATGTAGGCGAGGCATGCTGCCTCCGCCGCCGTCCCCTTCCGCCGTCAACTGCGGGTTAAGGGTTAATGTGACCATGTTGTCGACTCGCATCCAAGAGCATGTCAAGCGATCGTGAGAATATGCTGGGGCTTATTCATTCGGGTGAAAGGATTTGAATGCGTTCGACGATGTCAGCGTTTGAATGATCTCCATGGAAAACAAATGTTTTTTTTGCTAGCATCTTTCGTGACAAGGCGAAGAGCGTGGAACATTTATCGCAAACACTAAAATATATATGTATATACCACCATCTCGCTTCCGTAATTTTCGAAGCCCACGAAAATACATTTTTATTCAAAGTCTCAGGGACACGTGAAGAAAACAACCAATAGGGAAATTCCTGACGTATTCTCATTGTCGTATGCGTTGGGCAGACGACACCAGCATAGCCACTCACACAATCAATCAATGACAATTTAAACGGCCGCGTTGAATTACATCGGATTGTCTGACGAAGCACAAACCAAAAAAAAAGGAAGCAATCCTGAAAATTATAATGGGAACAAAATGGAGGGTCCAGGCAAACTGTATTTTTTGCCTAAGCTTCGTCGTAGTTCTGATTCGGGAAACGCAAAAGGTAGCTATGGTGACTAATATGTGATATTTATTGAATGCATTTGTGACATTTTGTCACAAAGGTCGATGGGGGTAATAATTACTGTGGATAAGCTATTGAAAAAAAAAAACTCCTTGCTTCTTTCCAATGATTGAATCTGAAAAGAAAAAAAAATCGGCATTCAGAGAATAAAAAGAAGCTTGACTCGTTTTCGTTCATAACGGCCGCCGGGAATGCGACTTTCAGTCGAGTTCCAATATTCACGGGTCATTCTTCCAGACAATGCCCTCAATCCAGTCCAGGTAGGAGGGAACATGCATGTAGAATCCCGGAAAAACGGCAGCGCCGCACCCAGCGCCCGTAGACACCGTCCCCAGAAGGTAGTGCTGGCAGCGTTTATTTTCTCCATCGCGAGGGAGCATCAGCGGCCCGCCCGAGTCTCCCTGCAAAACGGAAGCAGAATTTCCGATGGAGGTCGGAGTTCCTTCGGCGACGGGGCAGCCTTGCATTACCTGGCACGAGTCTTTGCCTAGCACGCCGGCGCAGAGGACTCGCCCCCCCGTGCCGCTGGGAAACCGCCTCCTCAGGATGAAATATCTCGCGACCGTGACATCGCACTCGAACGTATCGCTCAACGGAACCGACACTTTCTGCAGGACTGTCGACGCATTCCCACCTAAAAATAAATATCAAATTGCGAAGGATGCTGGCCTTCACTCAATCCGACGACGTGCATTATCCGTGCAGGATCCGTGCGTACCAAAGGCCGTGTGCCCCCATCCAGCCACAACCAGGTGGGTCCCTGGCGGTGGAACGTCATCGTCAGTCGCCAGACACGCCGGGGATATGATGAACCGAACAGGCACCTCTCGATCCAGTCTCAGCAGAGCGATGTCGTGGTAATTCTAACAAGAAATCGAATCAAAGCAAAATGAATGTTATTTTCCGTTGCTCTTATTCTTTGCAATAAGGAATATCCGGGTTGAATGATTAAATACTCTTGTCTTCATACTTCCCTTATTACAGGTAGATAGTAACAATACAAAGTACACCATTTTGCAATAATTTGCAATAGTTTTTCATGAAGTAAAAAAAAATGGGCGTGTCCATTTCAAGTGGGTCGAAGGCCACTATTATTAAAATTTTCTTATTTTGTGAATATTCCACTTGATCCTAAATGCCATTAACTCTAGACTCTGAATTCATGAATGAATGAGAAAATAAGTGCTCCACGATTCTAATACATTTAGACGATGGTGACTGACGTTAATTTTAACCATGTTCTTAACGTGATGAGATGCTGAAACTTGCTACACAAATAGCTGTTAGATTGCTGACTCCAAAAAATTCCAGCTTTGGGTGTAAGTGCCCTAAGGGAACATTCGGGGGGGGGGGTCTCATTTTGTAAGCCTAGGTCCTTCTTCCACGCTTCCTTCAAAAAAACGGAAGGAATATGAATAGCTGCCAGGTTGTCGACCCAAGAGAAAGTCCAACTGCGAATTCCCAACTTTGGGGGTCCATGCCGTGGGGACACGTTTCGGGGGAGGGGGGACTCATATTGCAGGCCTAGGCCCAACAAATGGATGGATGCTTAGACTTATACCTCTCACACATTTTCTTTCTTCAAGGAAGTGGGAGGGGAAAGAAATAGGTGCTTATTCCATACTAGAAATGAAGTGCGACAAAGAATGTACTTGCCCTGAGGGAACAGACTTAGCAAGCTTATAGGTAACCCTTCGACAGACGCAGAGGCCTGCACCGATCTTGCCCGACCCATTCGCATCGAGGAACTTCTCGGCCCATCTGACCGCGAATCCTTCTGCCTCGGCCCGACGCGCGAGTCATAAGTGAAGGATAGGACGGGAGTTGACGCGTACCGGTATGTTTTCAGATGCGGTTGGGTTCTATTCATTTTTCTGGCAGGGAAGCGGTAGATGTTCTATTTGATATTAGGTGGCTATGTCCAATCCACTTACGGACGCATGGGTCAATGTTATGTACACTTCAACGAAACGGGAAGGTATATATACGGGCCGCATTCACGGAAGGACGCGTTTTTAATAGACAACTGTAGGAAACCTGTAGAAGAGTTTGAAAAGGGGATTTCCCTCGAGTACTTGCGCCACAATGTAAATGTTAACGAAAAAATTACGTTTAGTCTACGTGGAGTTATTAAATTTTCAAACTCTGAAGTAAGAGCTACTGCGTCTGCTACTATATTTTTGAGCTTCATGCGCAAATAAGAGTGTGACGACCACAGGCAGGGATTTAATTCAATATCGGAACACCAAACGATGCATTGAATATTTACCGCATGATCCTAATGCTGGAAATCAGATGATGACTATTTTCCGAAACAATTTTTTTTTATATGCGACCCGCAATGGCGCGAAAATTGCCAAATCCATTATGCAAGGGGCTTGACAGCATTATTAGGGGTGTGCTTCAAAAACGAATGCTGTGAATGCATTATCAAATTTATTTGGCAATAGGCCGCCAATGGCGCGTCCATAAAAATGAAAAATATTGTGGTTTTCATCATACGTTGTGACCGAAAAAGGGGCACACTCCGCAATGCGCATTTTTGGTGTGCTGTTTTCAAGGACATCTTTGCCGGTTACCTATAATAGGAAGAAGAAGGACTTAGCTAAAAGAAAATTTTTTTTCCGGCTTGATATCTCTAAAACGGTGACTTAAGAAAAAGGATTGAATTTCAATTGCGAAAAATTGGGGTTGCGTCAACGACCGCAAGCTGTCAAGGTGATGTTTGGCTGAGGGCAAAGGCGATTTTTCACGATCGAAATGTTTTTTAAATGATAAATGATCGTTGAAGATATTTTGAGCCGAACAAAAAACTTATTTTGTTGCTAAGTCTTTCTTCTTTCCATTACATGTAAAGGGCGAAAAATGTCATTGAAAACATTCCATCTAAAATGCACATTTAAAAGTGTGCCCTTTTGCCACCCTGTATATTGGTGCCACTCCCGTGATGCTCATCGATGCGATGGAATGCATGAAAGATATCCTGCCATTCCGTGAAATATCAGCGTGATCTGGACCCCTCTCCCCCCATTGATATCGAAATTCGAGATGCTCCTCTCGCATCTCGGCATGGACTCCACGCCGAGACCAGACAGAGGCATCCTTGCTCTCCCAGAAGAAAGGAAGACGGCGGAGCGACTGCATCCTATTCATTCCTGTTATTCATTCCTGTTATTCATTCCTGTTATTCATTCCTGTTATTCATTCCTGTTATTCATTCCTGTTATTCATTCCTGTTATTCATTCCTGTTATTCATTCCTGTTATTCATTCCTGTTATTCATTTTTGTTATTCATTCCTGTTATTCATTTTTGTTATTCATTCCTGTTATTCATTCCTGTTGGATTCATGGTTACGTATAGGCACATACGGTGATGGATCCAGTCTTCTTCCAGTCGGGATGGATGATGGCCTCGTCCACGCCGTGATCCTCCGGAATCGAGTCGTCTTCAGCGCCCAGGTCCTGCTCACCGAGTCTCACCACCAGCGAAGACGAACTTAAACGGGATAATGGAATCTGGGATTGTTTTTTTTTTTCCTCGCTGAATTTGAATGGAAATGAGACGGCGAAGAAAACCCTCAAAATAGACTCCATTTGCCTCATCTTGGACTTTCTCGATCGTAAATGAGTAAATATATCGGAGAATGTATGCATATGGACAAATGCACCTGGATACTTGCGAACAAAAGTCGAAATATGACTTTCGTGATTTGCTCTTCATCTAGCATGAACCACATTCTCCCGATTAATTCATTAATCTATTTCCGTCTGATTCCCCTACGAGACAATAAATACACTAACGAAAAAAAAATCCTCTAGCGACCGATGGGAAAAGAGGACTCGGACCCACTCGAACTGCAGGCAGTGGGCCGCCGTGAGGACCCATCGGCGGCTGATGAGGCTCCCCCCGCATATCCAGCGCAGGGTTCCGTTTTCCAGCTTCACTCCCAGGAGAGCCTTGAGAGCGGAGAATGAGATGCAATTGAGTTTCCCCGGGAAACGAAAAATCGTGCAGTAAAAAAAAAATTATGGGAGAACCCAAAGAACGCGTGGTATTCGAAAGGTGGCACGTTGAAGAACGCCCTATTAAATGATTTAGCATCGAGAGCGACACAAATTCGAATTTTTGCAGAAAAATGTTACGTTATATTTAAAAAAGTCAAGCATTTTAGGTTACTTTTTAAGAAAGATTTTCAGGATCTCCGCCGAGCTCAACCAGGCCCGACCATCTCGCATTTGAATAGGAAATTCCCGGCGATTGCAGTCGATCTAACGACTCCATAAATAAATAATTGGCTCCATCGGACCTGCGTTCGGTATGATATGACCCGCTGAATTTTGACTAAATTAAATGAAAATCTCAAATGAAAAAAAAACCACGATGGGAAAATCCTCAAAGTGTTTTTCTTTTCAGTACAAAATGTATATTTGAAATAAATATTTCAAATGAATATTTGAAAGTAGGGTAATTCTTACAAGAGATGTGGAGAGAGAAAAGTATTTTCCCACGATTTGTTGCTTTACTTCCTACATTTTTTAAATTTTCAACCACAAGTTGCAAAAGTTTTCAGTTTTCTTCACGTGGATGAATCAGGTCGTGGAATCACGCATCGTTGGACGCGCCTGAAGCTCCCCTTTCTAATGACACCACGCATGAAACCGTCAGTGCGTCGACACATGGGAAAATACTCGACCGAAAGGTGACCAGAAATGAGAAAATTCCGATTTCTAGGTGAATTTCTCTCTACTCAAAGGCGAGCGAGTAACTTGCTTCATCGATGCATGCGCTGAAGAGTAATACGTAACGTAGGAGGAATTCTGACTTTTCCCGCTCCGCATGGAATTATTTTGGGATCGAAATTGCCTGAATTTCACATCGTTAAGCTCAACAGTGATGCCAAAATCGCAAGCAAGGTTGCATGAACCGATTGTTCATCCGCTGAAGCGCCCCGATTCAAGCTATTAATAGAAATAGCTCATGCCTCCGGTAGATGAACGGTTCATGAGATGTACATTTGTCCGTGAGATGTCCATGGCGTCTTTCCTTTCATTCTGAAAATTCAGGAGGCGACGCCTTGACAGGAATCGCTGAGAATTTTCCTCGCAAAATCCGAAATGTCCGTTCGCAATTTCTAAATTGTAATATGCATTGGGCTCCCATAGAATGACCTACAATCAGCCTCGAGCAATGCGAAACTCCCTTAGGAAAGGCCACCGGAGAACATTTGGCAAAGTTATCCATCCATGCTAATGAAGCCGACGAGAAAGCATCACAATTAAGCAACTTAACACTTCGCTTTCACGTTCCCGACGTCATTCTCATTTCTTGACCAGAAAATGTCTAAGCGGAAGAAGAGAATAAATGAGATTAAGAGATGAGAAGTAAAGGGTGAGAGAAATACCTTCAGCAACATTCACACAACCAGGCAGGGACTTTCCAGACGAAAAACTAAGGAAAACGGAACTCCGTATATAACGACGTCGTCGACGAGAAGTTCATTTCTAATGGCTCAATTTGTTCCCCCCCCCCCCCCCCCTTATACCCCCTGAACATGGCAATGGAATCTCGCTGGGCCCGATGGGGAGCTGGGTCCGCGCAATCGGGGAAGAGGAAGTTCTCGATGATTAATGAGGGTGGAATACAATTATAAGACAGACGCCGAGGCCACCTTCGACAGAATCCATCTTCTACCGCGGACCCCACGGCGATATGTCATTCTCGGCTTCCCGTGGAATTTGATGGATGGCGCAGGTTACCTTCATTGCGCCTTCAGTTATCTCATATTCGTTATATCAACTCGTTAATTCAATCGTATACAAGACATCCCTACATCCTCTGAGGGCTAATCGGTCCCTGCTGATAGCGATAGCGATCATTTCCGATTCCGATAGACAGGTGCCGAAAACGATCTCGATTCGGAATTTTTCGTGGCGTCTATGTAGTAAACGACAGTGCGGATGGGAGGTGGATTCCTCATTAGAATTCTAATTTTTTTTCAAATGATCTCAGTGAAAAGCATGCGACGGAATCGGTGGTGCACATTTGTGCAAAGATTTCATCGATGATGAGAATATGCAACTTACATATGCAACGCATATTCAAAATATGCAATATCTGGCACAAATGAGAACATTTGAGAACCGAAATAACGTTCGGTCATATTTATATTTTAGTCACATGTCGCATTTAAAGAAATCCCATATCGCGTCAATCACGATTTTTAGAGTGAGCAAAAAGTTCTAAGTCTGGGGTACTTCCAATTGCGATGCACCTCTTTGACTCTTCTCATGAGAAGACAGATGTCTTTTGGTGTCAGATTTATTAATATTTGTCAATAAACTTTCATAGATTTTTTTTTGATGTGCCACGAAAGGGTTCGCAGATCAAATTGAGGCGAATGCGGGGTGATTAATTTTCTAACCTCTTAAGAGACGATTCCCCAGTAAATCCGTCAGCGGCTAAGTGAATAGGGTCTTATTGATACTTTTATCCGCAACTCGATACTCAATACTCGATTCGTAACTCTACGAGCTGTAGAAACGTCGACTCCAGGAATCGACGCGACGTTGAATCGAAGGGTCAGCAGAATATGCGAAGCGAAAGGCTCTATGACAAGCAGTTCACTTTCGCGTCATATTAACCACTTGGGGGGATGGGTAAGTGATTAAATCACGATTTAGGACACAAACCGTAATTGTGCGAATCTGTTGATAACGTTAATGGACACCTTTCCCGATTTTCATTCATTTCAATTTCAGGGCGAATAAGTTCCCGGAGATCATTCACTCTTCCCTTTTCGAATCAGTATCTCAAGATTAGAACTGATGTTTATTTGACTTGGGAAATGAGAGTCGCAATAGTCGGATTCCATTTTTTAAAAAAAATCCCGTTTGAGGTTAATAAGGCAAGGAACGCATTGAAAGGTGAAGAAATGGGCAATATACCGTACCATGTGAGGGAACTCAAAAGGGTCAGCATTTACTCCTCCGGTAATCAATGGCTGCTGGTTATGTTCGCAGTCTGTGTTCTCCGCCAGCACCTGCTGGTACTCATTGCATTCTGCACAGATCAAAGAAGGAAAAGTCGACTCGAAAGGGCAGAATCACCCTGTACAGAACGGAAAAGAAGCGACTCACTGGCTCTGCTTATTCGGATTGTAGTCTGTTCACTACTGCCTTCCGGGAGTGGTGGTGTTTGGTTGCAGCAGATCATAGGATCACCGGAGGGATCCATGGAGCACAATAGCGACGGCAGGATGGAAGGATTTTCATTAAACATTGCCACTTCTGCGGGACACTCCTTCATCCTCCTGCATTCTCCACGGCCAGACGGGCATGGCTCGGGCGACTGAGAGGGGAAGCTTTCGATCGGGGAGACGAGGAAGAGCAGGAACAGGTACATCACCGAAGGCATCCTCATTCACGTCTACTTGTGGTGTGGCATCTTGCATTTCATTTTTGTACTCCACTCCTGATCCAGGGTTGCCAGACTCGAGGTCACTTCACAGTCTGTTGAACGGAATCGCTCGTCACGTATTTCGCTCCATGTTTTCCTAATGGGACTCGTGAGGGAATGTTTCGTCCCTTATGAAAATTTATTACAGGGATTGAATATGAATGTATAGCATTACCCTACGACCACATAGGAATCCTATAGATTTCCTCTGGGACCTATAGGGTTCCTATAGGAAGCTCGCATTGCTATATGGAGTCCTTCAGATTCCTGTATGAATCCTATAGGAATATATAGAAATCTTATAGAAAGATAGAGGAATCCAAGGGGCTTCATGTAGAACCTGCTGGGTTCCTATAGGGATGCATGCATTCCTAAAGGGAATCTATAGAAATCGTATTGTATCCCATAGGTTTCTCGTTGGACGTATCATAGACGTAGGATCGTCCTCGAAAGTTGGGGGGGGGGGGGCAAATGAGGTAGATCTGTTCCGATAATCGCGAGTTTCATCTCTGTCCACGGATAACATTTTATCATATCTCGGTTCAAGCAAGGGCTAGTCTGGGGTCAGGAACCACATTTCTCATGAATCAAAGAATGTACATGACTGTAGCCAACTTTAGGAGAAAAATATGCTTCCGTTGTTTTGAAAATCTTTGGCTCACGAGTGCATAATTCAATCTTCATATGGCTCACATGACCAAAAAAGGTTCCCGACCCCTGGCCTAGACAGGTCCTACCAGCAGCGCGACTACTATAGAGCATCTCTGCTCTATGCCGTCTTGACGGAAACGGAGGGATTCACCTTCATCCTTACGGCAGGATTGCATCAAGATTGCCTGAAAAGTCTCTTTCCTCGCACCATCTCCTCATCCAATATTCTGGAGGATATTGAGGATCCGGCTGTCATTTCGGAGCAAGTATTGAAACACCTACCTGACACGGGGGATTTGGCCGCAGATCTCGTTGACGTTGATCTGCCTGGTTCCAGATGTGTGAGATAGGGGAAAGCCGCTCGAAGGTCGCTATACAGTTCTGGCTGAATTCAGATGCTGGGAGAATAAAGAGGCCGCAAAAAATAGTGACAGAAATATGACACAAAGCAAACATGAAATATGAATGCAACTCAGGGGGATGGGTCGGCACCGTATCACTCGTCATCAATTGGCAAAATGTTTGGGTAAAGACTACACCAAATATGTTCAGATCACAATCACGGAGCATTGGGAATCCCTCGAGGACGAAATGAAACCATCCCTAAGTTTCAACGGACTCGCTTGAGTTCCTCTTGAAAAACTGGTTCGGCGAATAGAGCACGCTGCTAACAAAGCGATGGCTCCGAGACCATGGTTGATTTCAAAAGGACAGTTTGGTTCCAGTTCCAGTTCAGTTACAGTTACAGTTGGGTTTTTTGGTTGAGCAATAGTCGAAATGTGCCATTTGAACCCTAGTCAGACCGCAGTTGGGATATTGACTCCCCGTCCAATCATAGTCAGGTTTTAGTCTGACCAGAGTGTGACTATGGTTCCAACCAATTCCAATGTCCGAAGCCTCTCTTCCCTCGTGGCGCCTGTAGAATTCGAGTCAGACCCACCCTGAGGCAACTGTCTCGATGGGAGAGCAATATAAATATATATATGTCTTGATTTCTACTTCCTCTGTTTGAGTTGAAGTTGGTGCTGCTTCATCTTCCTTGCCATGCCACGGTGAAACGAGGACGATATGTTGCTTGCCTTTGCCATTGCAATGGAAAACAAGACACTGTACTTGAAGTGCAAGCGAGATTGTAAAGTTGAAACATTTTACTCTAACGTCATCTTCAAGGAACTCCACGACCATGGGGAGAGGGGAAATCCATCAAATTCAGAATTGAAAACGTTCTGTAGAAGTACCGCCAGTACTTGTAGAAGTACCTGTAGAAGTACCGACTTCCTTGCCGGGGGCAAGGAAGTCGGGAATTTCCGCTCCTTTAGACAAAGAGTGGACGGTAGAGGGATCGGCGGTAATTTTCCGAGTTGCGGAAGAATATGAGTCCCTCCATCACCCAAAAAGTTCATCAATCAAGCCTGCCGTGATTATCGATGAAAGTTCAGCTGGAACCAGAACTCCACTTGTTAATTTCCAAAAGACGCCCAACCTACTTTCAGGTGAGTTTCATATGACGTCCACACTATCCCCTTTTTATTTTCATCATACCACATACCACTTCCACACGGTTGACTTTTTTCCTTCTTCATTTCGAATAGATCCTGTATAGATCCTAAAATCTTGGAGGAATATCTGATCCAGAACAGCGGCTTCACAAGAAGAAGATGGATTAAGATTTCCACATCAAACTCCAAACAGAAACTCTAAAGCGTCAAACGAAATTGCTGGATCGTCAAACAACACTACTGGAGCGACTGACGACATTACTGCCAGCCAGCTCCAAACGCCAGCTCCAATCCAGAGTTGTCTTATCGTGGCTGCTTTCGGGCACTCCAGCGACCACATGGCGAATGCATCCCCACTTGTCCACAGCATATTGTGCTTTGAGAGAATGAACTTGTTTCCCTGCTCTCCCACAGAAGTATGCATTTTCTGAGTTGACGGGCTTCTGGATATGGGAAATGTAGCCATCCACTGTTAGAACTGCCTGTCGATTAACTATTTGGCTCATCTGCAGCTGTGGCAGTTTCTTGCTGACTCGGTAGCTGAATGTATTGGGATGCGACGCAACAGAGATAATTCACTACTTGTCGGAGATGAAAGAAGCAGGTAGACACCGCAATCTCTTGGGATCTTGCAGTCTGGCAATAATAACCACCACCCGACATGTAATAGAGGAACGTCCCAACCATTCGTTCGCTCGTCACACGATCGCAACTTGGATGATGAAATTGCCTCCAGGCGCGAAATTCGCCATCCAGCTCTTGGAACTGAGCTTCCGTGAGGGAATACAACTTTCTCGATCCTTCCCCTCCATCTGCCACATATCGTGGCAATGGAGCACCCCGCGTGCGATTGAGTCCTAAGGCAGCGATGTATGCAGCACAACACATGCATAGTAAGGAACTGAACCACGAACATGACGTCGATCTGTGGTTGGTGTCGAACTGTTTCGATTAGATCAAAAGCGTCCGATGAAATTAGAAAAGGGTCAACAAATAGTTGGACCACAGACTGACTGCAGTTGAACAGAGTAGTAACCGAGGTGAGTGGCAACTGCAGTCTGACTATAATCCAACTGCAGTCAAACAGGAACTGGAGATTGATTTTAAAATCTCAGTCTGTTCGATGTCCAGTCGTAGTTCCAGTCGACTGCAACTGCAACCAAACTGGGACCATCTTCGGACTATTGTTCAACTGCAACTGAACTGCGGCTTTGAAAGCAACCCATGTGGAATGTATGCAATAAAAATATGCGGCTTATTTATTCAGGTGAAATAATTTTTTTATTCATTCGACAATTTCAAAGTAAAAAAAAATTCCATAGAAATCTGGAATCCTTCTTGTAGTCACCGTTGCACCTCTAGTAATTGCCGAAGAACATGAAATATGCTCATCGCCAAAAAAAGCACAACCAAGAAGGGGTTGAACGAAATTGATAACATTTGGTGCACAAGCTCGTACTAGCATACTATTAAATCCATTAGAGTTTCAAGTGAGTGGAATGAATCGTAACGGAGAAAACATGTCAATTAATCCAATTTCAGTAACGGCTATATGGTCGCACTAATAGCTCGAAACGGTTATCTAGAAGGCTTTTACTGATAAAGGTGAACGTTTAAAATAGCGACAAATTGGTTAGTGGGGAATTGAGAAACTCAAAAAAGATTGTTATGATTGTTAATAGCTGATATTTACTAATGCATGCCTGACATTTGCATTTTCAAATATGGATCTGACCATGACAATTACTGTGGAAAATCTGTTTTTTTTTAAATTCCATATCTTATTCTTATTTTTTTCCTTTTGAATGGTAGCGTTCGAAAAACATGTTTTCTGAAGCTTAAAGTCAAATGGGTTCTTTCTTTTTCATGAAAGCTGTTGCAACTGCGGCTTTCTGTTCAAAGCACAGATGTCCAGCATTCATGGGTCATTCTTCCAGACGGTCTCCTCAATCCAGTCCAAGTAGAAGGGTACATTAGTGTAGAAGCCCGGAAAACCCGCAGCTCCGCACCCAGCCCCTGTAGATACCGTCCCCAACACGTAGTGCACGCAACTATTTTCATTCCGAGGGAGCATCAGCGGCCCACCAGAGTCTCCCTGCAAACGGAAGCAGAATTCGATGGAAGACAGAGTTCCCTCCACTTCGTCAAGTCTTTCATTACCTGGCACGAGTCTTTCCCTTCAATGCCTGCGCAGAGGACTTGTCCCTTCATTCCATTCGGATAGTTCTTTTTCACGAAGATAAACCTTGTCGTGAGATCACACTCGAGTGTATCGTTCAATGGAACTGTTACTTTCTGCAGAACTGTTGCTCTCTTCCCACCTGGCAAAGAAACACTCCATCAGCGAGGCAATTTTTTC
Organism: Darwinula stevensoni; assembly: GCA_905338385.1. Lineage (NCBI taxonomy): Eukaryota > Metazoa > Arthropoda > Ostracoda > Podocopida > Darwinulidae > Darwinula > Darwinula stevensoni. The sequence goes on from CAJPEV010001578.1 coordinate 41,400, forward strand.
CTCCACTATCTTTGATAACGTGAGGAATAAATGCGTACCAAAAGCCAATCTTCCCCATCCAGCCACAACTAATGGGGTTCCTGGTGGCGGAATCTCCTTGTCAGTCGGCAGACACGCTGGGTATATCATGGACCGAATAGGCACATCGTTATCCATTCTCAATAGAGCAATATCGTGGTAAGCCTAACAAGCAACCGAACAACAAAAAAAATTATTTTCATGTTATTATGTCCCTTTCCGTGGCAAGAGAGGCTCTCCGGTTAGGTTTGCTCAAGATTTAAAGCCTTATACCTTTCATTATTATGGAATTATAATTATAGGTACGTTTTTAGCAATTGAGCAATATTTATTCGTGAAAAAAGTAGAAAGTAGAAAGAAAAAATGATGGATGTTGTGGTATATATATATATATATATATATATATATATATATATATATATATATNCCTTATACCTTTCATTATTATGGAATTATAATTATAGGTACGTTTTTAGCAATTGAGCAATATTTATTCGTGAAAAAAGTAGAAAGTAGAAAGAAAAAATGATGGATGTTGTGGTATATATATATATATATATATATACCTTATATATATATATATATATATGTTTTTATGGATTCCCCTATGCTGAGTGACGATCTCGTTTCGTTTGCTAATACATTTTCAGACCACACCACATGTGACCCATCTGCAAACATCACACAAGTGCGATGTTTGCAGATTCTAGCATTGTAAGCATAGAGTAACCAATGTTTGTACATTATATACTGTATATGCAGTATATTAACTACAATGTTAGAATCATTGCACCAATTTCACCCTTCCCCCCCATTGCACCCTTCCTTGCAACTATGGAATGAACATATTTCTAAAATGATGAATTCTCGTAATCATTACTTTTTAAAATAACTTTCAGAACAAGTCACACGCCATCACAATCGTGACGTTTTCCTTTTCTATTATTTTCAACATGCGGTGATCGATGTTTTTAGATTATATAAGGTCATCGGGGTCAATACGTTAAAAAAAATACCAGCGTTTCATTTTTCAATAATTAGCTAAACTAATCTAGGCACGTAAAATAAATACGTTTGCACACGGCAACACCGTATTTGTAATCACGAACGGGTGAATGCGATCACAAAGCCAAACACTGCTAGGAGAGAAGCAGGCTTTACAACCATTGGTTGGGGAAGGATTCTAAATCGTCCAAGCTGAAAAACCGAACCAGACGGATTCTGGGGCGAATATTTGGCCAACGAAAGCTCAAATCATGACATGAGTGGGCGCTTTGTAAAGGCAACAGATGGACTTGTCTGCATATGTAAATACTTTCGCAGAAGATGCTATCAGTGTTGGGGATTACGATCGCGAAAAAGTGCTGCGAGGCTTTTGGAAGGCAATTTATCTACTACAATGTTATAACAATTACACCAATTTTAGGCTTTCTTGCATCTATAGAATAAATCCAATTCAGTATTCATGGGTTTCTCGCATTTCACAGATTTGTGGCTCTGCGTGCAAACTAATTTTTCCTTAGGTTCTAATCAATTTCATTCGCTTCTAAAGTCTAATTACTTCAGCCTTTTGTGCTGAAACGTCGTTAGCTATGTTGTTAAATGCATGTCATGACCAGAAATGTTACTCTCTAGGTCACATAAATATACAGTGGGTAGGCCTATTTGTAACTATACATATACGATTGCCTACAGGAGGGTTGTCCGATAAGTAATGCCTTCTTAGATATAAATTTCTTAAATGTCGAGCTAGTTAAACGAGACTTGGGACATATTTTCCCTCAACGTTGCTCCGGACACTTTTTCAACAACTTTTCTTCATTTCTTTCAGGAGTCAAGAAATGATCGCGACAAGGAAACAAGATTTAGTCAAGAATCCATAATTAAATTCCCTGCCGAACTCAGCTGACAACTGTTCCACCACAATCGATCGGGAAGCTTGGTACGAAGCATGGAGAGGACGCGATTGATGTCAGCAATGACCGGAGCTTTCTATACAAGAGGTGATTCATTTATTTGAATGCAGGAAAATCATTGCAGGGTGGGTTCCTGATGTGATGAGGAAAGAAGCGCAGCTCATCCTAATAAAGAAACCTGCCGCGACCTGTTGGACGCGTCCTGAAGCTCTGCATCCACTCCGAGGTTTATCTGTAAGGTTGGTGTCCACAACTTTGATAATGAAAATCGAGGCATTACTGCCTTCAATCGTGTCCTCTCTATATATTGCAGCAAGCTTCCAGGAAACTGAGGATGGAACAGTTGTCACAGGACTTTACAAAAAAATTAAATCACAGGTCGTTAACGAAATCTAGTGCTTGTTACCACGCTTATTTCTTGCTCATGAAACAGAGAAAGAAAATTTGCAGGACATGTATGTGGAGCAATGAAGAGTACATTCTAAAAATCCCGTTAAAACAGCCCGAGTTTCAGGAAATGTACAACTAAGAAGGCTTTATTTATCAGGTAACCCTCGTACATATATATTTTCCTTTAATTTAAACTAATATATACGGTTATTAATTCATATGAATATTTGTACGATTAAAAATCCAGCTTTTTTCCAGTCGGGATGAATGACGATCTTATTAACGGCGTAATCATCTGGGATCGTGTCCGCCTCATCGTCCAAGTCGTGTTCTCCGAGTCTCACCACCAACGAAGATTTGCTGAAACAAGAGGAGAGGGCGCGGTTTTTTTATCACCAGGATTGGAGAGGAGGTGATGTATGCTCTTAGAGATATTTTTAAAAATGTGACTGTATGCACGAGACATCTTTGAAAAAGTTGCAATGTGTGCATAAATATATGCCATTTAAAGTTTTGGAAGTCTGGGTCTGCCTCTCAAAACCTCTCAAGACGTCACATAATTAAAACAGAAATAAATAGGAAAAAACTCCTTCAAAATCAAAAGCCTCGTGTGAACTTGGATTTTTTTGGATCATAAATATATAACTAAAGGAAAATATGAGCTTAAGAACCGATGCACATGCATACTTGTGAGCAAACACTAATGTGAACATTCCCTATAGTCTTTTAATATAGCCTTCATGTATTTCTTCCCCGATTAAAACATGCATCTATTTATATCAGATGCTCCTACGAGGCTGCACAGAAAAAAAACACATTTGCAGGAAATAAAATTCACTCCTGACTCATAAGGTAGAGGACTAGGACCCACTCGGAAGACAGGCAATGGGCAGCAGTGAGGATCCATCGGCGGCTGATGAGGCTTCCGCCACAGATCCAGGTCACGGTTCCATTTTCGTGCTTATCGCCCAGAAGAGCCTTGAACATGGAAGATAAAATATTTCGACCGATGCTGGAATTGCAAGTGATGCAGGAAAAGGCGAGGTAGCATGGCTGATGTAAATTATCGCACTTCATTTGGCGTCGAAATCCCCTGAAGCAGCATCTTATACATACGGGGTGTCCGATATGTCAGGAACCATAGGTTTTTGTGGTCGAGCCTATGGCCCAGAGAGGCATTTCCTCGTAAGCCTCGCGCTTTTGTAATACGCTCGTAACATATAAGGCTATGGATATGGTCCTATGATTGTGCAAGTATGGGCCGGTCGGCGATCGATGGTGGACGATCGATTGATATGCTTGCACAATCAGCTCTTCCTCCTTCCCCGTCGGTCTTCCGTTTTCTTCCCTTTCCCAATTCATGCGCCACGCCGTCGGTCTTACCGAACGTTTCGGCCCAGTGATGCGCCGTCGACTTCGAGCAGCCAACAGGCTTTGCAGCCGCTGCTAAATAAAGCTTGGGACCATGCTCATGGGTACAGAGGAAAACGTTTTCCCAAACCTGCTTCATCGTTAACACCATGCTTATCGAAAAAAAAGAACTATTATCGATTGCTCCGAAAAATGGTTTCAATCAGTGAAACCTAAACTTCACGGGTGCTTAGGACCCAAAGTGTTCAGTTCGCACTCATGACCACAAACGTTAATATTGCTCCGTTTCTCAGATAGACCCGGTCGGTTTTTTTAAAATTTATTTATCAGGACTGTACATTGCATAGTTATTTGTAATTTATCTGCAGGTCTTTCATCTTTCGTAATCCTTGGAGCGACGAGAAAATGGGGATTCCCTGCTGATAAGCTAAGAAGAAGCTGTTAAAATATATCACTCTGCCATGAATCACCCAGGGGGAATGCCTAGGAAGCCCGATAGGATAACTACCCATAAAACGAAGGGATTCGCTGCCACAAACTGGAGCATCTATTGGGACAATTGAGAAATAATATGGGGTCAACTGAAGGAGCCATTTCTAGTCCGTAATATTTCAGCTCCGGGGAAACCTCATATCGCATTCATGTTGGAATTCTGAGAAAGCAAAATGAAAAGGGATAGCTTCGATCCATTTGTCAAAAGAAGTTGGCATATATCCGAAAGTGTAACCAAACGGTGGCAAAAGGGTGAACCTCTCAATAATTTATTATTAGCCAACAGTAAGAGAAAACGATGAAAAACCAATATCAAATGTCAATAGTCGTGTTCCAAAAGCTTAATATTTGTGAATATTCCTAAGCAGCAGTCGTCAATCAATGCTAGAACTGTGTGAAATGTACGGTACATCTCCCCAAACCCTTTTTCTGGAGTGAACCGGAATTAAATAACTTCATGAAATAGCCCCTGAATTAATTCTTGAAAAGCGTCATCACGAAACGAAGCGTTTGCATGATGCAATTTGTTATAAGAAAATGTCGCCCAAAATTAAGAAAACGATCCAGGTTGATCTCAAAAGATGAAAGTTGAGGGATATTGCTTCATAGAGTGTTTTATATCAAACGAGAGCCGGTATAGTCGGATTTTTTTAAATTAATTTAGGGGTCAAGAAAGCAAAGGAACTCATTGAAAGGTGAAGAAATGGGAGATGTACCATACCAAGTGAGGGAACTCAAAGGGTTCAGCTGCTGTTCCTCCGGTAATCAATGGCTGCTGGAGGTATTCGCAGTCTGTGCTCTTCGTCTCGGCCAGCATCAGCTGGTACTCATGGCATTCTGCACAGATCGAAGAAGGAAGAGCCGACTCGAACGAGAAGAATCACCTTTGAACTCATGGAAAATAAGGGAATGAAAAGCTCACTAGCTTTGCTGATGCGCATTGCAGTATTTTCACGTGTGACTTCCGGTAGTGGTGATGTTTTGTTGCAGCAGATCATGGGCTCACCGGAGGGATCCATGGAGCACAATAGCGACGGCAAGATGGAAGGATTTTCATTAAACATTGCCACTTCTGCGGGACACTCCTTCATCCTCCTGCATTCTCCACGGCCAGACGGGCATGGCTCGGGCGGCTGAGTAGGGAAGCTTTCGATTGGGGAGACGAGGAAGAGGAGGAACAGGTACATCACTGAAGGCATCCTCCATTCAAGACTGCTTGCGATGTGGCATCTTGCATTTTGTTTCCGCTCTCCACTCCCGATCCAGGGTTGTCAGACTCGAGGTCACTTCACGGTCTGTTGAATGGAATCGCTTGTCACGTATTTCGCCCCATGTTTTCCTAATGGGACACGTGAGGGAATCTTGACTTACCATGAATATGACTTAACGAGGAATTGATGCCGTTTCGCTAATCGATGCCCCTCATCAACAGCGCATTATCGAAGAAAAATTTTGCCCATTCCGCATAATGAGGTGGGAAAGATGTCAAAAAGAGACCAAGTGGATCTTTTGCACTGCTTATAAGCCACTTCTGATAGATTTTATTTTCATTATATATTTTTTGCAGATAATGAGACGTTGGTCAGCCACGAAATAAAGACCGAGCAGGTACACATGTAATGCAAGTCTGGTACCAAAGCGCATGCTCTACTCTTTCTTTGTAGTCATTGGGAGCACTACCAGTAGTTTTAAGGAGAAGGGGTAGGAGAGGAATAGTGGTAGGAGTAGGGGGTAAAGGGGCAAGGGAGAGTCATAGGAGGGACGGGAGGGGGTTGGGAGATGATGAAAAATGAATGAGGAAAGTGCGTCTCTCTCGGTTAAAACAATTAGCATAAGGCTCTTCGAGGAAATGTTTTCGATTGGAAATCACCCTGAGGGGATAAGGGCGGAGTGAATCAGCCTCCCTCGCATTCGTCCCTCCCCTGAAACAATGCACACACGTCTACAGACCATGGGAGTACTGGAAGGAAAGGGCGGGGAGACTCCATGTGATGACCGTGCCTTGTCTGGGTAAGGAGGCCCTCATGCGCTCTCGCCCAGGTTCAGTGCTTTGTACGTATGCATTCAGAATCGCCGATAGGAGGCAGATGTGAACCCAGTAAGTGCTGAATTGAAAGATGTTGGAATGAACCAACATCTTTCAATTTATGAAGCATGAATCATCTCACAAGGGTGAGAGATGCCGAGAGGGCGGAGATGCGATTTTTTAAAACATTTTTATTATTTTTCATTCCGCTATTTTTATTTCATTTCATATAAACAAAGCGCGAGAGTGGAAGAGAAAGTGAAAGAGAGATGTAAGAGAGAGAGAGAGTCGTGAATGGTGCACGATTTTGGAGAGAACAAGTCGGGACTCGTTTTTATCGATTCCCTGCAGAAAAAAAATCACTCTTGCAAGCAGGATCTTCAAAAGCAATGAGATCCCCCCCCCCCGCCCCCCTTGTCTGTTCCATCATGGAGCCCGGCATCTCCCCAGGGTATTCCGAACGGCTCATAGGCAAGAGGCAAGGTGGAGGATGTCACGCGGGAAAAGAAGGAGAGGGGGAGAGAGAGGGAGAGGGAGAGGGAGAGGGAGAGGGAAAGAGGAGAGATCAGAGGGCGGGTCCGATGAGATCGATTCCCGCCGAAGAGAAGCACTGCCAGTTCGGGATCGAATGGAGCAGTTTTCCATGCGTTTTAGAGGAATTTTAGATGTGTTGCACGATTTTATTACGTGGATCGGTTTTAGTGTACTAAAAGCGCCCTATGGTGAACTTCTCATTTCATCTTCCTGGAATTTCGTGACTATCCCCAAAATCATAATGGCAGCGATTAAATATTAGTTTTAAATATCAGTCTTAAATAGCGATTAAACGGAAGTCGAGAAGTATCTATATATCGAGGTAGCGGGCTGAGTCCGCCGGCTGGGCCAGCGAGAGGGAAAGCGAAAGGCGCATCCAATCGCATCTCCTTCGACGATCGACTCGAGGACTTCGCTGCATGGTCCAACTCGCCTCTGGGCGAGTTGGACCAAGCAGCGAAAGCGTGGGTGATGACCGGGCGAATAAACTTTCCGAATAATGTAAAAAATTACGCTCGTTCGTCCCGGGCCAGGATTTTTCGGTGAAGTTATTTGCTTTCGAGCGAATTATTACTTTAACGCGATGATTCCAACTCCGGTGGCCGTCGCACGTCGCTCGATGAGTGTCGACGATGTAGAAGGGAAAGAACGAGACGGGTCCAGGGCTCGGGATCGGGGCTCGGAGATCGGGATCGGGGCGAGCAACGGCGCCTTCTCTATCCTGGTCTCCCCCGCTCAGTTTTTTTTTTTTTGGAAAGGGATGGTGCGGAGCCTCCCGTATTCTTGGCTGATGATGCTGATGATGATGTCGTACGATGATGCTGCCGCGATCAATCGGTTCTCCGAGAACTCTTCCTTGCTTGGAGATCGGAGTCGAGCGAAGCAAGCTTAACATAAATACGATATAGATAAAATATTTCTGTAAAATTTATGTGTCAAGTTCGCCTCATCTCGAGATGCAGGGCGTCGAAATGCCCCCAAGGACCGAATTGGATCCTCCTCGGTCGCATTCGGTCGGCGACTCGGTTGGCATCTCTGTTGGCTTCTGGCACGGAGCAGCGAGATTCAAAAGCGACCGAGTCGCTTGTTTTTATTATTACTATTATTATTATTATAGATATAGGATTTTTTATTATTATAGAACCGATTTAAAAAAAAGATTCACTGTATAGTCACTATAGCTGTTAAATATAGTTATATTTAATTTAAAAAAAAAACTTGGTCTCAGAATATTCACAAGAGCCTAATCGGATCTCTCAAGGTCGCTCATGTCTTCGCTGAAGTTTAATTTGCATGTGGTCCGATGAAGGTGCGAGTGTCAAATGACATTCCAGGAACAGAGAACAATGCATGACTTTCTCGCGATCAGGGTAACATTTAGGTAACGTCGGGATAACCTCTGGGCAACCTTGGGGAAACCTTTGGGTAACATTAGCGTAACCTTTGGGTAAGATTAGGGTAACCGTGGGGTAAGCGTTGAGTAACCGGCTACCTCTCGGCTACGTCCGCGAAGGATAGTTTTTAATTTAGGCAGCATACAAAATCGATTTTTTCCCCTTTTTTTTGCTGGACTACAGAAGCGCCATCTTTAGAAAATTCCATTTTTGGCATTCGGAGCGAGTATGGAGTATAAAATGAAATGATCAAATAATACAATATAATAATCGAAGATGCTCACCGACTGAAATTCTCGCTCTCGAACTCTTTTTCCAGTTTTTTTAATTAAAAAAATGAAAATTGAAATTAAATGAGTGACTGAATTCGTCGCCGCCATTTTTTTTTCGGCGAATCCGGATTTTCATCGCAACTCATGTGTGATTGCCGGTTCGGCGCGACGATCGACGTTCTCCGGCATCGCGAACGTCGACCGTGAGGGTCGCGCCTCCTCCCCCACCGTTCCGCGGTCGCGGTTCGCACGGGAATCGAATTCGCGAATCCGTTAGCGGCAGTTTCATCGCGGCAGTCGTCTTTCTGCGTCGATTCCATATTCGGCCGTATTTAAAATTTCCGGTGCGACATCTTGTCGCACGCTGACGCCCCTTCATCTCGCCGCGGAACCGAAGTAGTCGCTGAGGCTCCGCCGGGAGGTCCTCGAACAAGCGCCGCGCAGCCCCGACCAGGCGCCGCACGATTTCCCGATTTGGCATGCTGAAAAGGCAGATCGGCGAGCGCCGCTTTGAGTCAGATGAGGACGTCGAAGCGATGTCGTGTGGATGTCGTGTGGACGTCGAAGTGGATGTCGTGTGGGTGTCATGCAGATGTCGTGTGGATGTCGTGTGGATGTGGTCACACACACTGGCACCAACGCCGGTAATTTACTGGTCACATGAATAACAGCAGTGCGAAACTCGGGTGAACTTACTTTACTTTCTGGTGAGCCCTCGTATTTATAGTACTAGTACCATAGTACTTATGGTTCGGCGCTCCATTGTCCAGGATAGTGATTCATTCATTAATTTATTTTCGAAGAGGCAAAAACGTATTGAAAGTTTGTGCCTGCCGAAGTGTGTGCCATGAGAGGAAGAACTGATATTTTCATAGAAATAACTACTCCTCTTATCACTTGCGTACCTAACTTCAATTCCCTTCATAATCCGCCTCGAGGGGACATATCTGAAAAGCGGGATCTGCAATCGACAATCCAGTACAATCAATCCGGCAATCGGTACTTCTGCTCCAGGTTTCAACTTTCTTCAGTTCTCTCTTTCATTGGATCAAAGAAGATTCGGGAAAATGCGCATTTTGCTATTGTGCACGCAGGGGTTTTTCCTTTAAAAAAAAAATAATTTTTTTAAATATTAAAATCAGTACTTGGAGAACTAGTTTCGTACCCAATTTCAGCCCTATCCGTTTGCCCTTTTCGCAGGTGCAAAAATATATATGGAAAAGCCGACCCAGCCAAGAGCTGTACCCTGAGGATATGCACCACAAAATTTGACATTTTCTTTAAACTCAACATCGCCGAAGTTATGCGTGCGCCAAGTTTCACTTTTCCATCTGTAAGACCAAAAAAACATATATTTGTAAACGTCACCCCCCCCCCCCCCCCAAAAAAAAAATATATATATATAATCCCACGGGGAAGTACTTCCAAAGACGGATTTTTTCCGCCTGAACTCTGCCTCCCAATAGCCATACCAAGTTGCAGACTCCGAACTTCTCCAGGGCATGACTGGAATCGGCGTCAGTCACTCAGTCCCTGGCGTTGAGGGAAGGATTTCGCCGGTCGGCCGACCGAGGCGAGGAGGTAAGTCATTCAGACGGTAAGCGACGGTTTATACCCTCAAAAGTCCATGATAGATATATATATGTATTTATATCACAGAATTTGAACTGCAAGATCAGGAAATCAGGTACGATCGGGAATTTTTATTTTTTCCTGGGGCTGCCATTGAAGTTCTTGCTGCCGACAAACTTGAAGTTTGAATTCGTTTTGAAATTTGAATTGAAATTGAATTTTTTTAAAGGGAAAATGGCGACCTGCCATGGCAACCATTCCCTCGGATAAAAATAGCAACCCTTTTTGGCGCACCGAAAGTATTCAGGGAATGGCAATGGGCTTGAATTTCGCATTGCAATTTTTTTTTCTGCTCAAATTTTTGCGTTCCTCTCGTGCACGTCCGCGTCACAGCAGCAGGGAAAAACGTGGGGGTCGCGAGGGTGGTCGGAGGACGGTGCCGAGGGCGGTCATCGGGTCTCCAGGCGGCTATCCCGAGAACGAAGGTCCCTTGGAGAGGCTTCAGGAGCAAAAAACGAATTTAAATTTAGAAACTGCATGAATACATCAAATAATGAAATAAAAAAGTTATGGGGGGGAAAAAAATACATGCAAAAGGTTAAAATTAGACCTTCGCTCCGCGATCGGGAGAGACTCTAGCATTCGCAAAAAAAATGTTGCTACCCTGGTAGATTCATTTAGCGTGCAAATTCCGTGAAGACACGGGGGGAGTGACCTTTTCGCAGGAACAGTTCTTTCTCGAATATTTTTTTTCCCAATTCTTTGCTTTGGGTCAAGGCCGGTCGCGGGAATAACTTTTTCATTGCAGCATCCCTCGCGCTTCCCTGAAAGTTCCTGCCAAAAGTGCGGAACCATTTCCTGCTCGATCCGGAAAACCATTAATTGGCCTTAACATGGCCAATAGATGTACTTTCTCAATTATTATTCTTGTGATGTTCCTATGCTACCGGCAATAAAAATGTTAAACCTTGAGTTTCTGCTAACTCCTTTGCCTCTGTCGGCTTGACAATAATGCGACCTCCGATGTGGTCTCATATTGTATATATTTGCTAAGACCGTGTGAACACAATTAAAGAAAAATACTTTAGGAACTCATAGCACGTTGCGACATGCACAGAGAGTGGAATCAATCTTGAAGAACAGGAAGGAGAAAATAAGAAAAAATATTGAGGACCAGGTCCAGATGAAATGCATTTACTCCATCGCGGTACTCCAATGGACCATAAATTAGATGCGGAAAACCCATTAATCAACTTCCTTTGCATATTTATCAGAACGACTATTGTGGAATAGAAAACGAAAATCAATGTTTTTCGACCACCATGGTCGGCGTTGCCTCCAATACAGCCAATCTATGTCTGAGTGCTAACGCTTATTCCAACTCTCTGATGTTCTGGAATAGTTAGAAATATGAAACTTGGAACACATGTAGCTATCAGGATGCAGCACTCTGATACACTCCCAGTCTCGACTGACCCGGGGTTCGTGGATGAATTCCATGGGTTGGTGTGTCTGTCTCGCTCTCGAGTGAGCAGTTTCTTTCGAGCCTTCGCAATCGTCGTAGCCACTCTCTCCCGTCCTCGCGAACGGGAGAGAGCGGCTGCAGCTTATAGTGTTCAAAGAACCGCTCTTGGATTCACGACAGTGATGCATGCTTAGCCTAGGCCAGGGACATCGAACTTAAAGGGTTTTCAGCGATATGGATATGACACAAGCACTGAGAACTTTCGCTTCAACGCGTTCAGGTGTTTCGAACTTGGGATTGCGGCCGCCTGTTACACGAAACTGGTCCCTGTGTATGTCAAGTCTATTGTCTTCCGAGGAGACAATAGACTCCGATCAGCTTCAGAGAAATAGCTGAAAAGGAGGAACCTTCCTCTCTTCATCACCACCACAGTAGCCGTCCAAGGTCCACCCAGGCACCAGAGATTCTTGAGACGGTTCAAGATCTGGGGAAGTTCAACGAAGCATTTTGCAATAAACTCTTTCTGTGTAACAGGCAGTGGCCGCAATGCCAAGTTTGAACCTCGTGATCGCGTTGAATCGAATGTTCTCAGCTCTTGCAGCCATATCCAATTTGTTGAAAACAGCCCTCGTTGCATTGAGCTTATAGAGCTGTCTTTTGAGGTCTGCTTTGAAAGCATTTCTCTACGGATTGACTACTTATAGAGTTACACATTAATAAACGATTCTTGTTGCTTTCCGGATACCCGAAGTATAAGAGGGAAGATCCATCCCGGAGAGGACTTCATCCTCCTTCAAAGGAATGAAAGTGGACTAAGGAATTCTAAGCTGTAGTTAAATACATACTAGAAAGTACATACATAGGAAGATGGATACAAGAGAACGTGCGCGGATTGAACAAGTTTTTGTGAGATTAAAGCTAAGCATGTTTTTTGCTTGAAATCTATAGCCAATTATACTAAAGATGATTTGAATGTAACACGAGAATGTCACTGTAGTTCGTTCCTTGTTGAGGTACTTCCCGATAAAGTGACGAGTACCCAGTGGGTCACCTGACTAAATCAAATTTAACTCTTCAGTGAATAAACCAGCCCGATTTAAAAAAAGTTGTATCTCAATACGGTTTCTTGCACATATTTTCTGATGCAAATCACAATATGTAAAGCGAATTCAACGGAAATAAAAAGGTGAAACACTTTGACTGAATGAGATCAAGGTTCAGAACATTTATGTGCATGTAACGTTTTCATGAAATGACAATTATGACACCATTGGAAAGTGCAGCAAAAAAATTGAAAAAAGGGCTATTAATCACCTCTCAAGCTTGACGGAGACAAGAGCAATAAACATATTAATGGATGAGAGTGTCATCAGGTCACATAACAGAAAATTGCTTCCTTTCTTTTTAATCTCCAGATATACGAAGCCGAGGATGAAAGTATTCGGGGAATCTCATGTTCTCAATGATATGGAGCATTCGTTCGGATTTCGTTGAGTTTAGATGAAGTCCCATCACGTAGTGTGTTGATTTGACGTGGAATGACCCTGTGTTAATGGGTTTTGTGTACGCCTCTAAGAATCATTTATGCTGCATTCAGACCTGATTACTGATTCTGCAATTAATCCTCGTCTTAACCCTTTCAGGACCATAAGCATTGTGGGACAGCGACCTTAACTTTAATAACGTGTTTAGGGTGAAAATGACTTGTACATTCCAAAAAACTTTGTTTGGAGGCTATATCTCCCATAGTTCTCGAGATATAGCGCGGGACAAATATGTCCCACAACAAAAAAAATACATTTTTTTCGAAAAATAATAAACAAATGAGTGTCGAAATGAGGAAATATCTGATTGGAAAGAAAGTTCTCGGAATTTCTTGAATATCCGGTACAATTTTTTTCCAGAGCATGCTAGAATGTTCTGCGTGTGTTTATAAGTAGGTCGTGTCCTTCGGCATACAACCGTATATTATTACAGCCCTGGTGCTTTCCAGCCATGAACCAGCCCTACCCTCTTACTAAGGAGCAACTTCGCCTGCTTCTTCTTTATGACTTCCGAATCGAGAAGAAGGCAGCCAATTCCATCGCTGACATCAATACCGCGTTTGGCCCGGACACTGCGTCCAAGAGCACTGCCTACGATTGGTACAGTCGCTTCCAGAAAGGAAATGAAAGCCTGGAAGACCAGCCACGCACCGGTCGTCCTTCGGAGTTTGATAACTCTGCCTTGCAGGAGGCACTGGAGGCCAACAACCGGCAAACATCGCGAGAGCTTGCGGACTTGCTGGGTGTCTCCCATACAACTATCCTTCATCATCTGGCTGAGCTTGGCAAGAAGGCAAAGTTGGGGTGCTGGGTACCCCACAAGCTGGATGATCGGGACCGCCAGCGACGAGTAGACATGGCCATCTCCCTTCTGTCACGTTCGCGCCGAACGGATCGGCTAGACTCAGTGGTGACAGGCGACGAAAAGTGGACCTTCGATGCCAACATTCGACGAAAACGTCAGTGGGTGGACGCCGGAGCATCGGCCGAAAGAGAACCCCGTCAGGAGTTGCACCCCAAAAAGATCATGCTCTCGGTCTTCTGGGATTCGAAAGGCATCATCATGTTTGAGCTGTTGCCGCAAAACACCACCATCACTGCTGCCTACTACTGCCAGCAACTCGATCGGCTGCAGCAGAAACCCGCCCTACAGCCCCGACCTTGCCCCGTCCGATTATCACCTTTTCGTTGCCCTGGACCGTCACATGGGTGGAAAGCAGTACGCCAACCAAGACGACCTGAAAACCGATTTGGCCAACTTTTTCGTAGCGCAGCCGCCAGAGTTCTATTGGAATGGCATCCATGGTTTGCATAAACGTTGGCGTGAAGTGATAGAGGCCAATGGTGATTACATTCATGATTGAGATGATTTTGCTTTTAAATAAACTGGGTTGTAATAATTGTTCATGAAATTCCGAGAACTTTCTTTCCAATCAGATATGTTACAGTAAGGACATACGAAGGCAAACCCACAGACAATTTTTTTTCGGCGGCATCGGTTTTTCAAAACAAAGCATCGGTTTTTCAAAACAAAAAAATCAAAATTCACATTTCCGGACTCGTTTGGAAAAGATAATTTTGCTTTGTCTGGTGACGACACAAATTCATATATTCACAAAACCTGCCATAATTTTGAAAGTCCATGACATACTGATTCCTTATTCGCAAAAAGCATCGCCCTAGACTAATTCATTCAAATTTGGGAGGATTTTGAAAATATGGGACAAATACGTCCCTTGGTCCTGAAAGGGTTAAGGGGGGATAAAGGGAATGGTTTCAGGGAAAAAAAGATACATAGTAAGAAAGTAGACATAAAATCATAATGAGATTTCCTTTATGACTATTTCCTTACATGATATCCTTCCATTCCAATTTATTTGCAGTACTTGGAATTACGTGACCAATCTTTGGATCCAATATCAAAATTAACATTTTATTTTAACATTTTACTTACAAAATTGTATTTGTGCAATTCAACTTACAGTAATTCAAACCAAACGAACCCTACGCACAGTAATTCAGGCCAAACGCTTTGAGATATGAACTTGAGCTTTCCACAGAACTCTTTCTTATCATCCGAGTATGTGCCTTTTTCGGAATGAAATTCCCAAATCGGCAATACGGAAGGGTAAGGGAGGGAATTATCATTGGAAATTGGAGACTCGCTCTCTTCGCGCCATCTTTTGGATGAACTTGGAAACGAGAGTTGCCTTGGTTCTCAGAAGGGAAGGCTAGCATCGCTCACTACAGTGCCTCCCGCCTGCTGCCTTGAATCCAACGATTTTAATGGTCCACGATTAAATACGAGGCGTTTCCTCAGCTCGCCGCCACATGCGTTCACATGGGCTTTCGCAAAGAAACCCATCACTGTAAGTTCTTCGTTTGTTTCCATGACTCTAAATGCAGATTTGCAGAATTGCACGAACAACGCTAGGAGGCCTGCGAGTGTGAGAGGTTTTCAAAGTTTTGGATTGTTTTCCCGTATTGCGGTCGCATAATTTGGTAGATTGCAAAAAATATAGGTGTACTGTTTGGGAGCCGGGATCGTGCAAAAAAACAAAAGCACGGTGATTAGCGGATCGTCGTTGTGCTGTGTGTTGCATCTTAATTTTTTTTTTTTCGTGTTCATTCGCATTCACTTCCATCGCTCCATTCACATGATCAAGTGCTGAGGAAAATCCCGGGTCCCATGAAACCTATATAGTTTATACATATGACATCGCCTTAGTAGAACATAAACGCTCTCGAGAACGCTTGACGAGTTTCAAAAGTGGTCTTTGGACGTCCAATGTACAAGAATGAGCACCTTTTGTGCGCTCAGATGAGGTACCTTTTGATCACGAAACATGCTGCATTTGAAGGACCTTTCTCGAGCGTATAAGATGCTTTCCTAACGCACATCAATCAGACAACGACAATGACATCAGACAATGGCTTGAAGCAAGGGTTCGAACCATCGACGGTAGATGGCGCCAATATAGTCCCTAAAACGTGTCCTTTACTGACACATCTGGATTCATTCCCCTTATACCTTCCACAAGGTAGCCGATCTCTCTCTCCACATGAACCAGAGCGAAAGATACTCGAATTCATGAACAAATTGGTATTTAGGGGGCAACCCAGTTCAAGGAGACTACGGAGAACTCTTGCTCGAAAGTTCGAGGGAGGAGGGTTCAATGTGACTTTTAGAGGAAGAGATATACAAGGTATATGATGATATTTTTAGTATGGCTACATTGCCCTACGTTTCTCTACCAGACTATCCCTGACAATTGAAGATGGTGTCTTCATCCAGACTAATCGTATACTTCATGACTTCTAATGCTATCTACGGCAGCAAGGCTCTCCTTGGACTGAATGGAATTTAAGAAAGAAAATATCGCATCCAAAATGTTCATTGCATATTGGAAGAATCTTAAGGCGGATAGATTTATTAACCCCGTTTTGGAAATATAAGATTCACGTCCTTGATGAATACACGTAGTTCAGGGAACGCAAAATTTGAACTGTTTCTCATCGCTTTGAGTTTTGGACATTAAATCAAACAATAGAACGATACCAAAGACGTTAATGAAACGCTGGGTTCAATGAAACGTTGCTTGAACACGTTCGAGTTCTACTGGGATGGTAGTCCCTGAAAATCATAGTGACTCCTTCCACCAACAGAGCACTTCATTTCCTCCGGTTGGCAGCGGGTTTACCTGCAACTAGTGCTAATGAAATTGAATTTACAAAATTTCCCACGACTCTTTCCAATCGTGCATTCCGGGAGACTATGAAATGCTTAATCCTTTTTTCATGTTTCTATGGAATTAGGAGGGCTAGAGGGATACGCAGGATATTACTATCCTGCTCTGTATCTAGGCGTAGTACGAAGTTAAATCAGAGCCGTTTCCAGGTACTGCGTAGCATTCAAGCAATATTGATTGAGAGGGAATCTCATATATCAAATTCTCCTATACAGGCTGATTCATAATTCAAGTTACATAGGAGTAATCCTTATTATTGTTGCAGGCGTATGAATGCTCGCAGTGATGTCTTTGCCAATTGAAGAACGTATTGAGGTGGCTGGTTGAAGCCAATGGATACCAGTCCTATGTCCAGAGTGAGTCGAATGCTTCGCAACTTCACCTTGGCAGGTTTGAAGACGCGAACACGGCTCTCATCGGCATTCATAGATTCCAAAGATGTCCGTCGAGGGATGGAGTGGAGAATATCCAGCCCCAGTAGGATGGATAGTCATTTTCCGTTGTGAACATCCGAATGGGTTCTTGGATGGAGCCCATCTCCACACGGCTGAATGCACTTCTTTTATGCGGGATTCTTGGCACATCTCCTTCCGTATGGGTGGAGTGCAAAGTGAGGGTTTGTCATCCTATATTTTCAGTAGATATAATTATTTCTTACTGCAAAACTCATCTCATCTCTTTCTTGACATCTTCCAAGCAATCGAAAGGAAATTGAATGCTCTTCCATATTATCTTTCTTTAAGAAAAGGTTTTTCTTCCATTTTTGTTTTTCGGAGGCAAGTGGGTCCCAAAAAGGTATTGTCATAAACTATATGAAACCATATGCTAAGGTGACTAATGAGAAATACTCAGCAGTGATATAACCGTTACTTCGGGGGCCAACAAAGCAATGAGAATCGTTTGTACATTTTTAACTCCACAAACAGTGCACTTCTCACAACTAAGGCAATTCAATAATAATCAAATCTCTGAGATTCCTAATTTTCCAGTCAATACAATGAAAATTGCTTATGAAGCAGACCTCAAAATACAGGTTTTTTATGTTCAGTGCAATGAGGGCTGTTTTCAACAAGTTGGATATGGCTACAAGCGCTGAGAACTTTCGCTTCAACGCGTTCACGTTGTTCAAACGTGACATTGCGGTCATTGCCTCTTACACTGAACTGCTCCCTGTTTGTCCAGTCTATTGTCTTCCGGTCGTTCAGCAACTTCAGAGAAGCAGCTGAAGAGGAGGAGGAGGTTTCCATTCTTAATCGACCTCACAGTACCCGTCCTTGGTTCACCAAGTCACCAGAGCTGGTGGAGACGGTGAGAGAGCTGGTGGATGTAGACTGCCAATTGATTACTACAGAACTACATGGGGGGCTCGTCGTAGGCAAGAGCATTATCCACGAGGTGCTCACACATTAACTGCATCTGTCAGTTTGAGGCATCAGTTTGAGTACCGCATCAACTGATTGAGAAAAGCAAAGCGGCTTGCATCAACAGCGCGAACCACATCTGGGCACTTTTTTTCTGCGAAGGCGTAGAGGAGGAGCTCAACAAGGCCTTTAGCAGCAAACTCGTTCCCTGAAACAGGCAACTGCCGCAATGCCAAGTTTGAACCAAGTGAACGCGTAGAACCGAAAATTCTCAGCGCTAGTAGCTGTCGTGTGGAGGGGTCTTAAATGTGGACTTTTTACTGTTAATGTTAAGCCGAAAGCAAGGAGAAAGTGAATAGTTTATAACGAGCGGTCAGGCTAAGGGTCCGGCACCGCTCCACAGACATGACAAACCGTCTAAGGATATGACTGTTGATCAATGATATACGGTGTTCAACAACAAGAACAATAAGTATTTAATTAAATGCATGTTATGAAAGAAAATAAATATCCCGAATGGTCAAAATGAGGTGATTAGTAGGATCACCGTTGGAAGACCGACGTTGGGCTGCGACCGCAGAAGAAGTTCGAGACATGATAGACAGTACTTGAACACCGTCCGACTGTCTCAGAAGACGACGTGCGAAGGCTGCAGAGAGAGGCAAACAGGGGAGACAGAACGTGAGACTGGCCTTGCCGGCACACGTAGGACGATCACCAGGACGCAGCACACCAGGACGGAAGACGTGGGAAAGCGTGACCAGAGGGGGGAAAGAAACACCCCCCAAAGCACAATAGAAGTTTAAACGGCAATATAAGTTCGATAGCGATGACACGGGCATAGCCCTTGTGGGACCGCGAGCTCGAAATATCTCCGCCGCAGCTCCATGGCTCTACTTTAGTAGAATTCTATTTTTATTAGCGGCCTATGGCCGCAATTGCGGCCTTCTCGGGAAGGAAAAATGGCAGCCGCGTTTCGTCTCCAGTGAATATTGAGTTCAGAAAAGAAATGCCGTTCTCGGCATGTTTGTGCAACAAATCCTGACACACATCGCCAAGTCTCTGTTTCTGCACCAGCACCATGCATCTTGGAATCCATTTGGCTGTGATTTAGCGAAAGCCCAATTGTCTAAGCATTTTGACAACAGCGTTGCGGCCTATCTCAAGATCATCTGTAATTTCACGCACTATGACGCGTCTATCAGCTTGCACCAGTTCATGCACGCAGGCCGTGTTCTCCGCGCTGCTCTGCGCCTAGCGTTAACAGCCTCACGTTGTTCAGGGGCTAACGCAACCCAACGCTTTTGGGAATTGAAGGATGCGAAACACTTCCATTTTATCAATTTCAACCCTCGTGGTTTGATTTCTAGATGGGTCTAGACAGCTGAAGGACAACCTTTAGGTAATTGATCTCATATCGTTCTTGTACTAGGGGCGATGAATTTCCTTTTGATGGGCGATGGAACCATGAACTAAGGTCCTTCCTGATTCTGGGATCTTGGCAGGGTTCATGCAAAAGGCATGTTTCATTACTGCAAAAAAAAGACGAGCAAAGTATAATCAATTATTTAAAGGCCCGGCCGGTATCGAAATGCCGGTGAGCACGTGAAAGATGCATCTGTACTCGGAGAAGAGAGGTAAGAGAGTAAATCAATAAATTAAACCGAGAATTTCACAAAAAAATGATACCCCCTCGTAGCCTTCAAGGACGGAGAGGGAGGCTTTGGAATCCGTCGTGTATTCAAAGAGACAACAGTAAGAGGAATGGGAATGAGGACCTGGCCTACATGACGTTCACTCATGGTAGATCTTTTCGAAGTCGAACCCCCAGCTCAAAGGAATTTGTATAGAAAAAAGGAAAAACATGAATTTCTAGTGAATTTTTTAAAGAAAACTTTGAGGGAAAAAAAATTTTCGCCAAGGTGGCTGTATTGGTCTTAAAATGGCCAGCGGGTTTTCTATCTCAACTATTATTCTCGTCCTGTTTTTATGCTGCAGGCAATAAATATGTGAAACCCTGAGTTTCTGTTATCTTTATTGGATTTGCACGGTTGACAAAAGAGCGTTCTCCGATATTGTCTCACATTATATTTTATTGCCAAGACCGTGTGAACACAATTAAAGAAATAATTTAGGAACTCGTCCAACGTTGCAACATGCACTGAGAGTGGGTTCAATCTTGAAATCACAGAAAGAAGAAAACAAAGATATCGAGGACCGGGCCCATAAGAAATGCGTGCACGGTAAGAAAGTACATTTGCCCTCTCGCGTCACTTCAAATGACCATAAATTAGATGCGGAAAATCCATCAATCAACTTCCTTGAAATATTCATCGGAACGGCTATTGCGGAATATGAAATGAAAATCAATGTTTGCCGACCACCATGGTCGGCGTTGACGCCGATACAATCGATCTATGACTGACGGAGGGCTGATGCTCATTCTAACAATGTTCTAGAGAATTTAGAAATCTGAAATTTGATACACAAATTTCTATTGGGATGCAGAGTTATGATGAATCGGATTTTGGAGTTGCATGTCCTAGGGGCACAAATTTTGAGGGGAAGTCCATCTTTGCATGTGTGGCACTTTCTGCGAGCCACGGGGTGTATGTCTCTCTCCCTGGGTCGCACTTTTTTTTCCTGAGAACGTAATAGCCGGGTTTTGGAGGAAGAAGAGTTCTGATGATCTAATAGGATGAAAGAAAACAATGGAGAGGGCCGATATCGAACCCGGGATCTCCTATCAATTCTTACCGGCCAAGTGTGCTACCACTATAGCACCGAACTTAATACTTTTCTTCGTCCTTCTCCATGCCATTCCCAGCATTACAACGGGTGAGAGAGACATGCTACACATTCCCCACTCCCTAATTTGGGGTTCCGATATAGAGCATTCCTCTGGGACGTTTAAAATGTCCCCGTCGATTACTCTTAGAGACCCCTTTCATCCCAAGGGGAAGGATGACTTTATCACTGGGATGAGATGTATGTATCGAGATCACGATCCCACTCATCAATCGGATGCCCGTCCTCTCATTGATCGGCAATCTCACGAGAAGAGTGACTCCTGAGGGTGAAAACGGCGGAATCCCACCTGTAAGGAACAGAAGCGCTCACGCTTGAATAGGGAAGGATATCCGGCGAAGAATTAGCATCAATGAAATGCTGGCTATTCGTAATTAAAAGTATTTGCCGAATATTGTCACTACTCGCAAATCATATATGATGGGAAAAAGAATTTGCCCTTAATGGCTATTAATGGCTAATCCACGAGTAG